>JBBPMY010000231.1:0-23380 GCA_038090615.1 Phylloporus gajari | reverse complement strand
ACCCATGGCTGTCTGGTAGTCCTGGCCATGTATAGAATCATGATAGGATAGATAACCCATAGCAGCCTGATAGATCTGATCATGTGTAGAATTGTGATTATAAATGATGATATCTGCCAACACTACCAGTCACTATATAGAATGATCAAATAATGTATCTTTATTATGACAATTGCAAGGTTATTTATAATAGATAAGGTTATATATGACATTATCTTTTCAATTAAATTTCCCTGATGCCTTAGTGAATGATTGCTCGTCGCCATCATATTCCTGGTTTAAGAGGCATGACAATAGGTGGTCCTTGAGTTTTGGGATGAAATCCTGGGCGCTGTTAGTGTGGACGCTACGCTACTTTGTAAAGTTGACCTACCTCGAATGCCAGATCATCCAGGGAACTACAAAGGTACTCAGCCAGATTGAAGGCGTTGAGTGAGGAATCCGACAGTCGATGATGTAGTACGTCAGGGACCATGGAGTCCAAGCACGTGGAAGCATCTCGCAAGGACGATTCATTGGTAAGGCTGATATAATGAGCGTCACACTGATGCCGAATGCAAGTGCCCCGTCTTTCCTGCCTAGCAATTTGTGCGGTCGGATTCTTCTTGTTGGTACACTGGTAGAATTTCTTGATTTGACGATGAGAGACCTCTCCCTGACAGAAAAGTTGTCATTGCATTCTTTGCAAACCGACAACAAGTCCGGGATGGCTTATGATCTGTGTAGTATAAGAATCCGTTGTTCCAAATGTGCAGATCATGTGCATATAGTCTCCTAAAGCATGTATCTTGTATATATTGAGGTTAAAGGTCTTGAAGTATGCCTGAGCAGCCCCACTAGTGGTAGAATCAGATTTCAGCTTGTTGAGTTCTCGTTCACTCCTCCGCAAATGAGCGGCGGTCTCCGAGGGTAATTCCATTGTGGCGATCACTTTGCATGTAATATTCTGAAACTTGCGCAGCTGCTGTCCAAGTGAGCAAGTGGCCTCATCGAGTAAATCAAGGGACTCCTTGGTGTGTTGTCGTAATTTGGCAAGAGCATGCCAATGGGCGAGCTGAAAAAGCAGGCATCATACAATAGCATTATGCTCTGCAGGAAGCAGTCCTTTGAAAGTAGGAATTGCACACTAAGAGTGTAGATGAGCAAATTCTATGCATATATTGAGTGGTATAAAATGTATCACACCTGGAGGATGTTCTCAAAGTGCCGGGCCGCACATTGATGAGCCTTGGAGACACTGGATGGAAATCGGCAGATCGAACCTTTTCCAAACAGCGCTATCTGGTAGAATCTTCAAAAGATTGTTGTCTTGCAAAAAGATCTAGTGAAGAATACATGTACCGTTCATCAAGCTCTGCTATCAAGTGCTTGTCACCAGTAGTATACAAAAGTCGCAGGAGGTGCATGAAGACTGATTTGAATACCCCCAACTCGAACTCATGGAGGATATCAACCACGAGTATATGATAAATATTGAATCCCAGTGGTCCAAGCTTTTCTTGTATAGCATTCTGTTTCCAAACATTATGCCCTCTCAAAACATTGAAGGTATAGGTGAACATACAAAAGTAGGGACCAAGGACATGCTCTTCAAGTACGCTTCTGGGACAGTGCCTTTGATCAGTGAGCCATGTTGATAAATAGCGTTTGACGCAGCCAATACCTTCTCGTACATGTATGAACACATCTCAGGGATCCTCTGTGACAGATCAGATAAGAGCCCGAGAAGATGAAATGCGATCATTGGAATCAAACATCGGGGACAGGGATAGAGGCCCTTATCCCGGATGGTGGCCAGTAATACTCTGTGGAACCTCCGTTAGTAGATCAGCACAGAATTTTGAAACAAAACTTACTTCTCGGGGTAATCTGCAGAGTATGTAAATATCTGGGGGAAGACTCAACGCTTTACGCCATCATAACATGTTATGACGATACCATCTTGATATGCATTGATAAACTCTTCATCAAGCAAGATCTTCCATGTCGCATGAAATAATTCGCACTTGCAATGTGCCATAATGTCATCAATGGATTTCTTCTTTGCAAAACTAGATACGAAATTAAGGATGCTTTCTGGTAACTTTTCGTTTTTGGTCGTGAGTGAATCATATTGAATGGAGCGTGACTCATGCTTGGGATGAATGCAACAGGATGACATGCTCCCAACTCTGGGTGGCTACGAATGTACTTTGATTGGTTCCCAAAGAACAAGTAAATTGGCCACGCAGATGCAGTACCAAATTGCGTGAGATGCATAGCATCAGACCAGAACATGAGCCCCGCGATCACCTGCTCCAATTTGCACCCATCGTCGTGTCATTGCTTCTGTAGCTCATCATGTGCGGTGATCCGTGCATCGGAGGTAAATAGTTTGTCATAGACACACTGCTCCCAACCAGTGATGGGCGACTTCCAGATTCGTTTGAATGGGGTAAGATGAAACCACTTTGCAGGTTTTTCAGAGAAAGCCGTAGAGATAATGGCAGTCAAGGACTGGTGAAATAGACCTGGAATAGAACATGGTTTCCCATTTCCAGTAGGACTCTCCTCTCGAGTGGGAACCAGGATGGTAATAGTTGATTCTCTCCAGGAGTCCTCCCACAAGCAATTGCCGTCGTCGGATACATTTTCAGACATATCGAAATGTCTTAATTCGGTTCGAGGATTGAAGCCATGTAAGTCAACAGGGTTGAAGTCCGGAGCGCACATGACTTCAACTACATGCATGATCTCTGCACAAGACTTCTGCATGCTCCCTGTCATCATCCAAGTCATCAAGCACCAGATAGTCATATTCTTCCACGGCCAGGGAGGAGGAGGAGGTAAGGAAGGGACATGAGATGTGGCAGACAACAAATCAATTGTGGGTCACATGTTAGAAAGTTGATCAGGTGTCAAAACGGAGTCGGGATCATATGATGGTTGATGTCGATAATCACGAGCAATTGAAAATTATTGAATGAAGTTCGAAACGAGTCGAATATGTGCAATATAACCCAACGTAGTATGGATGGAGGGGAGGATGGTTTGCATGCATCCGGCAAGGAGGGCTCAGGGAGGATGTTCCTGAACCTTGCTGGTAAGTGTTGTGATTGTACAGGACAACCGGAAGCTCCAAAACCACTGGAGTAATCTGTTACGGATGCCTCCAGATCATTAGATGGGCCCTGGATACTGGCTACGTCCTGACTGGTGTGTGCAGCCACGGCGGTGATATCCTCGACCAAAGGGTCAACGGGGGATTGCAGATGCATTTCATCCAAAGAAATGGTGGGGTTGGAACCCACCATATGCTCTTTGTGAACATGCTGTCAAAATTGAGTCATGATAACACTGAACAAAACACGTGTACTAACAGTATTGTTCAGCATGCTGACTTCTGCAGCCGTGGTACCCATATCCTCAGCCAGGGGGTCACTGGGGGGCTGTGGCTCCATTACAACTGAAGAAATAGTTGCCATAGGCTCCTCGTGAGCAGCACTCTGTTAAACTGTGTTGAGTCATGATCACAACAGATGAACAAATTTACTAACAGTACATTCTTCCACCTTTTGCTTTTTAGATGCATGACTGTCTCTTGAGTTGAATAATGAGTGTTTGAGCTGTGATTTAGCATGGTTAGCCGTGAATTGACGTCTATAACTCAAACAGCTTTGGTGGTGTTGGGAGAGAGCCCCACTCAAATTGAACGCCCGCTGGCATGAAATGGCACCACATTCAAAACGGTCACCTGTCATGATCAACGATACAAGGATTAGAACACAGAAGAAAGGAATTAGAGGGACTCTGATGTATCCCATGCTGCATCAACGCAGCAAAAGGTGAGGGTAAATTTGAGGGGAGTGGAGGACGCGAAGTTCTCATTCAGGCCCCCTGGCTGAGCTCTAAGGTTTAAACTGTCAATGACACTAATAGATTCCTTTGGAGTAGAGTTCAAGCCAACTGGCTGTTCTCGGTCCCAGTGTATCTGAGATCCAAGTCAATTCAGAAGTGGATCCTGGCCGGCACACAAGTTGCAACCATCCCAAGGCCACCTTCATTCCCCAAATCCCCATCAAACTACCTTCGCCACTAACCCTTCACAGGTGAGGCCTTGAGGTTTGGTATTGCAATTATACTTACACGGCTACGGCTCTGGGCCTAGCTTGAGCTCGCTGGGACCATATCACCAAAGCAAATGTCGTCCACAGCCCCACTCCCTTTGAAACTCCCAGGTGGATCCACGAACTTGAGTAGAGCTATCCACAACTCCCGTTGCGTCCCTAGATAGGGTGACATGACTACCACAACAATCGCAAGGAAAAGTGGCTAGTAACTCAGGAGTCAAGTGGGGAGCTCATGCCCTTATATGTATCTCAAATCGTCTTCGCTTGCAACGACGTCCCATGCAGTGGTCCCACTCAATCACTGTACACTGATTTCAACAGTGTACCTGTCTACACTACACTGTCCTCACTAACACCATCATGCACGGCTGCAGTGCGGGTACGGGTAACCTTACGGCTCAGGTTGTTCCATTAGTGGTTGATGTTGCTAACTGCGTCCATGGCGTGTGTCCTGCCTTCACCCTCAGCTCGCGACATGTTCCACTAGTAGTTATATATAGTTACCACAGGTGGAATTCACACCAAGCAATCGAGTCTCCTGTCTTTTTTACCTGTAAGGACGAAGCCCTGTTCTAGCTTCTCAAAACGTAGTACACTGGGGACCAATAGTACCGCTAGTGATGCACATAGCTGAAAAAGCTCAGTAACAAGTTGGGCCGTTTTGCGGCCAAGCTGGATAGCATTGGATTATTTCACAGTACACACCACAATATCATACATGGGGTATACTACTTGGTTCATAAGACGTCAACCAAGCTAATACAACACTTGCAATGTGTCAGGGGAGGCTGAGAGGGAAAATCATGGGACTAATACAGTAGAAGTATATGACAAGTACACTGGAACAAGACTGGCGAAAGCATACCGTGTTCACATCATTGACATTGCGACAGATAATGCAGCAATATTCTGCTCGTTCACGGCTGTGGCTGAAGCTTGCTGACGACCAAAGACCTTCCTGGGCAAAGGTGAGCATGTGAGTATACTCGGAAATACATGACCCACTCATTCCACCAGAGGAGCAGATCCGCGATCAGTTGAGCTTTAGCCAGCGTCCTTGAACGTTCAAACCAGTCAAGTATGTTGTTGTAGAAAACATCGTAGTTGAAATTATCATCCTCGAAGTCCCATGACATACGGCTGGACAGGGCAAAACAAAGCTAAGCTCTGCTCAGTATACATGTGATGCTAACAGGACTTGATTAATTACCTGAACAGCGATGTATGCGATTGCATGAGGTTCTACTCTTCGCATTTTGAGCAATGTAGCGACATTGCTACGAGTACAAGTGCAGCGGGAGCGGCTGTTGTGGTGCACATCGTTAGCCTCATCCCCAGCTTCCTCACGTGCAGCAGAACTCGGAGAGGTAAAAATACAACGGAATGCCTGTCAGTTAGTGAGAAGAGTTTAGAATAGCATTTTATGGAATTACATACCCTCAACAGCAGTGCACCCTTGAAAAGGCCTAGGGAGGGGCGATTACGCTGGTACTGTCCTTGCGCATACAAAAAAGATGGCCACATGTATGTGGTGACCGGATACCTTTGGTCATATCTGCGGATGGCGTCTTGTACGCTATGACAGCAAATCAGACGGAGGAGGATCAAAAGGAAAGGGAACAGTCGACATACACAGGATCAGTCCAGTCATAATCTACAGGACAGATTAGACCACCTGTAATGTCGTGCCAGAACCCTCGATTTTCCTTGAGATTACCAATGAGGGGCTCAGGGTGAGGATTTTGGCTATTCAGCCAAATGGCAGTAGATCACTTCAGATTATTCGTGTTGTCCCCGCGAGCACCATCAGCACCTTTCTTCAGCTTCAACGAATGAGTGCTTATGACTCTCAACACATGTGGATTGCTCACCTCCACACAAGCATGTTCCAGTGCATCCAAATCGTTGGCTTGCATAAGTTCTGTGATTGACGGACACCAGTTAACAAGTTTCTTGTAGGAACAATAGACACGATCCTGCCTGTTGCAGACCATTCAGATCAAGAAACACCAAATCTGATGAGCCATCGAGCACTTACTTATCAGTCAAGGGTACATCTTCAATGTCGTCAGGGGCATCAGCCAGCAGAACGCGCCGATCATATTTGCGTATCAAGTCAATGATTGAGTCAGAGAGGCTAACGAGTCAGCGAATGGCTCAACCCTCCCGGACATATGACTGGATACTATGAAACGTGGGCAATTGGGCAAGTGAGGTAGCCTTGATCAGAGGCAACTTACGGCCACTTTACCATCTTGCTGATAAGCCTTGTATTCTCATCTTTGAGTACAGAAATTCACCGCTGCATAGCAGCATAATGCTCAGGAGCTGGACTGTGAGACATGGCGAGTGAGAAGGTGAGGCCTGCAATCAGTAACCATTTCTGCAACTTAAATATCATGCGCACCCAATAATCCCAGACGGATGGCAAATTGATGATGGTGTGGCAGCGCGACTGAATTGGGTACTTCCGGGCAAGTGAAGGGTTCACGTGCAACAGCAACAAAAAAGGAGGGGAAAGGAAATTCACCACTATGCTGTCAACAGGTCTGTGCAGCATTCCATGGAGATTGCAAGAGCCAGCTATATGCAGACGAACACATGATGTTAATGTATTGAGCGGAAAATTGTATACCATGCCGCAAAGTTGAATTTTGATCCCTGAGCTTTACAGATGTTATGCTCCATTTTACTATTCAATATAATACTAAGGAACAGTAAGGGTCAGTTGAGGGTTTTTGCTTAGTAGCAGTAGACAAGTCTAAGTAAGTTCACAAGTTGCCTTTTAAGTTTTTACTGATCTTCTTACCTTATTGCTGCCGGAAAAGCACTTAAAGTTTGATGGTCAACACCAAGCTAGTGTTGCAGTGCAGTGAATCAGATCAAATCAAAGTGGCACTTGCCAAGGAAACACGCTGTTACATGCTGTCAAGGCTGAGTTTGGCTTAGTTCCACGGTAGCCTCGTCCTCGATTAGTGAGCTCAAGTGTCTCCAATCAAGATGGGTTGGGCATGACATGTATGTATTACTGGTACCATGATCATTTCTCAGCACAAGGTAAGAGTAAATACTACACATCGGACAGCAAGCTGCAAGACAATGTTTCATGAGATTAGTACAGATGCTATATGCGGTGCACAGGCTGCTAGCAATCAGTTCACTGCTAGTTGCCCTCCCTGAATTATGCCTAGAATCGTGGACAAAATCTCAGTTTGCTTCTTGAGTGCAGCCTTCATGCTGTTTTGCAGATCATACATTGTCCTTTCCACACCATCCATACGAGCTGAAACTTGTTGAACAGTGTGGAAGTCAAAGGGCTCCAAATGACATCACTTAGGAGCCCTCCGCTGCAGGCAAGTTGATGGCACAGAGGCAGAGACTATCCTTGATGTCTCTGTCAACGTGGCTCTGTCAAAACGGCATGTTTTGGGAGTCTAGTAGTAATACCATTACTTGTTAGATAATGTTATCACAGCTCTGCAGCAGTCCGTGCATATAGAGGCTTACATGAGGTAAATTGTCTTTGTTGTCAGAGTCCCACTGGCGCTTTCGTTTCAAGTTCAGGCGATCCACTGCAATGTTGCTTCCACTGACAAACAGCATGTTCGCATCACTCTGTAGATACTCCTACAGATCGTAATCACAATGTCAGATGTAAAGCAAGGTCAGCAAAATTCGGGACACACCATATTGCCAGGGACGGGTGAATTTAGGTCACATACCAGCAGAGGTGGACTAGGACCACCAGGGGGACAGATGTATTGGCCGTTTTCGTTGACTGGGAGGCTTCGTTCTACCCCTTCCAATCTGGGTCGGCCCCCGCACCATGAATCATACGACTCGCCAGACACAATAGATCTGTCGTCAGAAATGTACCCAGAATCACTGGGTTGCAAATAAGGTGGATTATCACATTTGAGCATGATAGTGAGGGATCATTCACTGAGCATGAAGTCAAAAGTGATAAGTGTACACCACAGTTAGTGTCTTCGGGCTGCTGGATCATCGCCTGAGATGGGACCTACCCTGGGCTTACCCTGTTCCCAACATTTCCCTGAGTGAATGCGGTGTCAGATTTTTTTTTAAATCAAGGTTTGAGTGAACTGTTTACCCCAGTACGCTGCCCCAAGTAGTTAAACCATCAGGAAATATCTATGCCACAATAATGCAATTTTCCAAAGTCAGACGCAGTGAGCGACTACGCAACTGTTTTCTTGTAAGCATGGGTGTCCAATTTGATGACCTGACGGCCTGGCAAGTAAGGTTTGGGCATAAATGCCACTGTACTGGATTAGTATTAGTTTCCCTCGTACCCGCATGCAATCCAAGTTTCTGGAACCTTTGAAGTTGGCCGTAACGTGGTTGAAGGTTTAATCAGTCCCATTAAATGTAAATAATATGTACATACATACCCCAGACAGATGGTCGCCGGGTGAGTGACTAACCGACAGCTTCCGCAGAGACTCAGAGCTCAAAGTTCCCCTTTGCCTGACAGCACTTGACTTCTTGCACCATGTCCAGCAATGATGCTGAGCAATGCCCACTGAACAGCGAGAATTGCAGCCGTGACTTGTCTCACCTTATTTCCAAAAAGGGTCAACGTGTCTGACGAGATTCCCAAGCCTCCGATCACAGCTCACGATCATTGTCATTCAACGCGAGTGCAACAGAAGTTATCCTCAGACTTTTTCAGGATGACACTGTCACGCAACTGGGCACTCCTAGCAATGATGGCAATGATCCTGTCGTGCGATCAGAACTCTTGCTTCGAGATGCACGAAACCCTTGCTCCTTGGTCAGCAAATTACTGAGAGACCGGAGCTCTGGGAAGATGATGAAGTCGAGGTGAGCAATTGGTGTTTGACTCCATCCTCGCCATGCTGAACAATCATTATTTTTAGCATGCCAAACGAGCACGATCAGAATCACCCACGGTTTTTGAAGATGTAAGTAGGTGACTGCCACAA
Source organism: Phylloporus gajari (assembly GCA_038090615.1). NCBI lineage: Eukaryota > Fungi > Basidiomycota > Agaricomycetes > Boletales > Boletaceae > Phylloporus > Phylloporus gajari. The sequence goes on along the minus strand of JBBPMY010000231.1, from coordinate 14,304 downwards.
GGACTTCAAATGACCAACGATGTTGGCTGATGTCATCAGCAGGGAGAAAAAGCAAAGAAGCTCCAGAAGTCTGATTCAGCCAGTGACATTGCTAATTCGCATGGAGAAACACAATATGCGGATGAGGTAGCTATGCTTGTGTTGTCAGAACTATTACTACTGGTTTTCATGGACTCTATAGATCTCTCTTGTCCTGCATGCATGCGCTAGCAATGAAAAGCCTGTCAAGGTGGGGTCTATGATGGGAGCCAAAGAGACGCATTGCGATTTAGGGCAACAAAATGTCCTTCGCCAAGTACGGTATGCCCATGGTGTCAATGGTATTTTACAATGTCTCTATCCTTGCGGTACACTGACGTTATTGCTAGCCAAAACCAGCCAAGAAGCTCAAGATGATCTTGGTGAGTTGAAAGACAATGGAACAGTTGGACCCCAGACTGACGTTTGCACTGTCTGGCCGGTCTTAGAATCTGAAAAAAAGTCAAAGCCTCTTCCTGTCTTTGTGAGCAGCAAACAGTCATGGCCTCTGATGACAGATCTCAAGTCCAGCCCAGATGGGACATTGTCTCTCAAAGCACAATCATCTGGTATCCGAAATGTTGTCAAGAAATCTGTTGACTACTTTATCAAGGCCATCATATTCGACTGTGTGTTTCCAGATCCTGTGCAGAAATGGGAGATGTCTCTCAACGCCCTGTGAAATGCTGCTGTTGAGTGCCATGAAGAAGATATTGCACGACACCTATGTTGGGATCTGGAGTATGGTAAAATCTTGGCAACAATTGTGAGTTACTTTGATTACCAATAGCCATTACCAGGTTGAACCCGTTGACAATTGTACATTAGCCAGAGGGTCAATTGACCACATGGCTTATTTTGTTTAAAAGTCTTGCGCAGACCATCACAATTCCTAACTATGACCTGGCCAAGGGATGCCAAATGCGTGTCAGTAAACTGCTATCACATGACTATTTTATTTTCCCCAAAACTGTGATGGTAAGTGAGGTATCATTGTCTGAACATACTGACTCAAATGCGCCTGGTATCAGAGATACCCTATCCGTAGCCTTCCCTTTCACAATCCAGCAATCATTGAACTTATTCATATGGCTTTATTTAATGGTGAAGACTCATTCGCAGCCCATTTTCAAGACGAATTTGTGTCAATTTCCAATGATCAGAACAAGCTTGAGTTGCCCTCAGGTTTGGTATTGCTGGCTTCAACTGTGGTATGGATTGTTGGCGACATGTATGGTACTGATAGCTACTGACTGTTAATAGATTTACTCAGTCCTCGTTGACTGGCGGAGTGGGTCTGCACCTAAGGAGATATCCTTTGAATGTGAAAGGAACATAGAAGCATACACAAGATACGAGCGTATCTTACATCAAATCTTTGTCCAGGACAAACCTTCTAGACCGAGGAAATATCACAAATTAATGTCTGACCTCTTCATCAAGGCCAGGTATGTGACCATTTCGTACTACATCATACAAGTGTCGCTCAGGTATTAACATGCATTACAGTAGTGCGAATCTTGACGGGCCCAATGGCTATGTAGAAAGTTTTCTGTTGAGAATGATGATTATGTCATCATTATTCAGCATCGATTAGATGCTAGATCATGCTTATCTTCTTATCTATCTTATCTTTCTCGTAAGCATGATTACACATGATCCTATCTTAATGGATCATTATGTTTTCTATATGACACTGCTCATGTTTTGCTATTGGCTATTACTAATAGTACAATAAGAGAGTTTACTGCCATTGGCTGTTATTGTTCTACATATTTAGAACAACCATACAGATACAAACACAATGTACTGTATATAAGGAGGAGCTCCCACCTAGTCGCTCCTCTAACAGAATATCCATCTCTCTGTTCTATTGTACTTGGTGTCTACACTAAGCACTGCCCTATCCTTGATCATCGCTTCAAGTCTCCTACTAAGTGAGTATTCCCACTTAGACTCATTTCCTCTACCCTTCGGAGCATTCCACTCCGAAATTTTCAGGAGATTGATTTCGAGGCAATGGCAACTGAATAGCCATCTTGTACTGTTGGTACTTTTCGGGATATATACATAGATGTATGATAATTGTTTTAATGCGATCAACAAGACAGTGGGTAAATCGACTGCCAGTCTGCAGCTTCAACTCTGAAGTAGACAGCTAGAGGGTGATGGCAACACAGACGGGAGTCGGACAGCGTGGTATTTGTGCCTACTTCTCTATAGGTCCCGTCCAGTTGGTCCCTAGTACTACAGCTGGCTGCAAAACGATAGGTCATTTCTGGCCACACGCAGCTTAAGGTTTTTGTTTATACACAGATAAAACTAAGCTATTTTGAGTGACTCTGTGAATCTAACGAGGTCCAGGAATGCACGTCAGGACAAGCTCAGGGCGGCAACAAAGCAAACCCCAAGTCAGCTGAGCCCTGACGGCGAACTTACAGCCACCTGCAAAACCAGGGCCGGAGCGAAACAAATAATAAAACTAGTCCAAAGCGTAACTTGCCAATCTGAGATTTCGACAATGAGCCACAAGGGTCCAGCCTGCCGTTTACCCTGATTGTGCCCGTCCATGCCTTCTCGACATATCCCACAAGTTCCAGGGCCTGTGAGTGGGCGTTAACAGTGGGACCACTCGAGGTGGTGGTTACATGGGAGCACACCAGTGACACCGCTCACATCAGCAAATCATAACTTAGCTGTGCAGTGCTGTATGGCACTGCACAGTGTGTTACAGTTATCACAGTGTCACAGAAAGGTCCCCCCCTGTGCAGTTATGGCACAGTGCCCACAGGACTGTACAGACTTAGGTAATCTGCACAGTTTCGGCACCCTGCACAGGACCACACAGATTACCTAATCTGTGCAGTCCGTGCAGACCTGTCGCCTCTGTGACCGCACTGTGTGTCCCTGTAAGTGTAGAGGTACTATCTGTACATTTTCAATTTCGCTCCCCCTTCTTTTCAGTAAAATCACATATATTAAATTTTATATTACTACAATATATCTACTGTACTATAGTGGCGAGGGTGTGGGCGCACTCCATCATACTCATCTGTGCCCTTGCTGTATCGTCGTTGCCACGCAGGTGCTATGGGTGTGGTTGCACACCCATCGTTCTCGCTGTTGCGTGTCACTGCCGTTGTCGTGGTCATGTCCCCACCATCGTCGCGTCGGGGTCTTGGTCACAGTCGTGTCCCCGCCCTCGTCACGTCGTGGTTTGGTTGCACCCACCCTCATCATTTCGTTGGGGTCGTCCTCACCTCGTTGTGGTTGCTGTGCTTAATGCCACGTTGGGCAGGGGCGCCGCAAGGGCAATGCTTGAGGGCGCGGGGGTGACTGCTGAGTGAGCGGGCTTGTCGTCGTGTGGTGACGTCGCTGTGTCGTTCTCACTGCGTCCCACGATTGTGCAGCTGCGTTGGACACAGCCGCTGGACCTGTGGTGGGGTGCGCACAGTCAGTGGCAGCACGGGTGCAGGACGTATGCACCAGCATCACGTCGTCGTCGTCATTGGTGGCGGGGGTCGTTGGTGGAGGTGGCCGTTCATCGCACGAGCCGTTGGGCTCGTCGACGTTGTCCTTGATGTCGCCGTGTCCGGTAGCATGGGTGCAGTTGCACGCACGTGGTTGTCACGGCATTGTCGTTTTGCCTTCGTGCGACTGGTCGTCGTTGTCGCAGTGTCATTGATGGCTCTGGGCCATCGATGACGCTGCGTCGTTGTCGTTGTCGAGGATTGAGGGCGTGATTGCGTGCATGTCGTCGTGGTGACGACTTTGCATCGTTCTCGTCTTGCGGTGAGTGTCCTGCATGGGCGCATCAGCGGTGAGACGGGCGCGAGTGATGGCGTGGGCACACCGTCCATATCTCACTGTCGTCGTCTGCATGGCCTGGCCTGGGTATGGTTCTTGTGTCATCGTCGCGCTCTGGCATGACTGTGGGACCAGGGAGGTGGATAGCGGGTCGTCGAAGGGATGGGAGGGCGAGTGTCCCGTTGTGCGCTGACGCTGCCTTGTGTGGCCGCGTTGGACGAACTGTGGGACCTGTTGAGGAGGGAGCCGCAGGTGAGTGGGTGCACGGGTGGATAGGGCACGCACCAGCGTAATCGGGAGCGTCACACGAGCCATTGGGCTCGATGACGGAATCCCTGTTGTCGCCGTGTCGAGTGACGTGGGGGCATGCCCTTGTCATCCTTGCGGTGGTCGCTGTCACCGTCGTGCGCAGGTGATGTGGGTGGGGTCACACTCGCGCGCGCCCATCTTGACAGCATCATCGTTGCCGTGGGGGTGATATGGGTGCAGTTGCGCACCCGTCATCCTCACGGTGTCGTCGTCGTCGTTGCCGTCACGGTGCAGGTGACGCGGGCGTGGTTGCACGCCCCGTCTTCTTTGCTGTGTCGTCGCCGTTGCCGTGGTAGGTGGGGGTTGTAGGGGTCATGCCCTGAGCAGGTGGCGGTGGTCGTGCGGAGGCAACAGACAAGTCGTTGGGCTCGTCTTTGAGAGAGGGTGGTGGTGGTGGTGGTGGGCAGCACCGCTGGACATGCCGCTGCGCCTGTTGATGGTTTGGGAGAGTGTGGTTGCGGGCGGCGGCGGCGTTGTTGCCGTTGTTGCAAAGAGAGGCAGTGGCGGAGTGTGATGGTCACACGAGTAATGATAGTCGTGTGACGAGTCACTCGAAAAAAATTCTAAGTCCCTAAAGACTAGGAAATGCTACCTAAGCATTTCCTAGTCCTTAGGAGCTTCGAATGTGGCTCACTGTGTCGCCGGACCCTCCGTAGGGCCTGCAAGGGCCCGTGATGTACATGTGACAGCTGTGTTACCATGATACTGTGATATGTGTGACATGTAGTCACTGTAGGTTACTGTAGTGCCTGTGATAATGTGACAGTGTGTAACTATGGTGCTGTAATTGTCCTGTAACTATGTCAATATACTGTAATATTTTGTAATTCTGAGCCTTTTTTGGGTTTTGCTGATGCATCCTGACTCGGAAAGCAACAGCAAGGACTTGATACTTTCTGAAAATCGCCTCAGGGATGTAGGTCCTAGTTGTGGTCACGGGGAGGCGGGCATGATGTCGCTGGATATCAGTGGCATCCTCCGAATCCTGATTGCTATCAGAAATCATGGTGGTGACACTCGGTAGTTCTACGTACAGCAATCACTGCTGACAGCACTCGCTGAGCACTAGCACCAGCGATGTCGGAGTGTCCATTCAACGGCATTGTCATATACCCTCGTAAGTCCAACTGTCCAAGGGTCAACGGGTCGGTCAAACTTAGTCTTATTTGTTTTGCTCCACAGTCTAAGTCAGATCCTCGAAAATTCGGCCCATGGTTTTGTAAGCTGAACCTGACTAGAAATAGCCTATCGTTTTGCAGCTAGCTGTAGTAAGTCAGGGTGAATGGATATCATACTGATTTGAATAACCCTGAACTTACTGTAATAGCCTTGATGGTCTTTCTACTGTACCCCATGACACTGTCCACGACAGTCCATGACAACAACGGCGACCTCCTAACAATGGCAACCTCCTTGCCTCACCCTTGCATTAGGCCGAAAGTATATTCACAAAATGCAAACTTTATTTCGTGATCTGGGTCCGTCATGTCAAAAAATTCAATTACTAATTCAAACCTTAAGTATATCACCGGACCAGACTCAGCAAACTCGAGGCTGTGAATGTATGTCTGCATAGACCATGGCCTAACCATAGTAGTTTAACATGGTACGTCCAACGGTTCATCATGATTCGTAATCTGTTACATACAAGGCACCACCATGTTTAAACTATTGCGCCTCACTGATGGCCCCATAATGAAACCCTTAGTAGTAGCTTCCTTTTTCTTGAGTCTCTGTCTTTCACGCATTGACATCATAACTCCCCTAGGATTGTTCACACGTATTTGGATCATCCATGCGGCAGTGTGCTTTATACTTTCCCAATGAGCACCAACGACGATGATTGATGAGTGTCAGCAATCCCCCCTTTGCCACTTCACCCTCACTTGACAAGAGCAGCAGCAGAACAACAATGACTCGTTCCCCCAGCTGTTGATGAGCACACGACGCCCTCACCAAGTCGCTCGCCACATTGCTCTTTTGCCATATTACCCTCTCTCCCACATTGCCCCTGCTCACACACTCGCCCACCTGGCCTCCTCTCTCACTCACCTCACCCTCTCACTTACTCGCCCTTTGGAGCAGTGGAGCACACGACGTGGCAACAACGATGCGACACGCGCTCTTTGCCTGGCCCACTCCCTCGCCCACTTGCCCACTTGCCTCATTCTCTGGAGCTCACCATGCTCTCATCCTCACCCTTTACCACATGATGACAACAACACCACCAGCAGCTGATGGTGTCGTGCCCTGCCAGGGACCGCCCTCCATTCGCCCTCTTACCTCGCTCACTGCCCTCACTCGCCTACTTGCCACCTTGCCCTTTGCCACCTTGCCCGTTCTTGCCACCTTGCCCATTCTTGCCACCTCACCCTCGCCCTCCACCATACCATAACAACGACATGGCGACAAGGGCAGTGGCCGCGTTAGGGACGGGGATGCATGTCCTCCCAACTGTTGACAAGCACCTGTGGGGTGCCTTCAACGCTACCCTTGCTCGCTAGCTCACCATCCCACCCTCACCTCACCCACTCTCCCCTTCACCCGCTTGTGTTGCCCACTCTCGCTACCTTGCCCTTTGCCACACAATGGCGATGATGTGGTGACAATAGTACAGGAATGGGGATGTGGCATCTACGACCAAGATGCCACCATGATGGGGGGCAACAAAGAGGAAGATGACGATGACACATTGAGGACAAGGGTGTGACTATGACTACAACCCCACTGCATCAAGGACGTGACGACAATACACTGGGAGGACCCCCACTCAGGGTACGAGTAGAGGCACAGGCACCCTATATGGGCATCTACCTGGGTGATACCCGCACCCAAGACCTGTGCAGGTACACGATACCCATGCTATTGCCTAATTCCTTCCAGCCTCTTCCCTCAAAAGCACCCACTATGACTAGTATACTAGATAATATGTAAGCATATGAGTAGCGAATATATTGTTGTTTCCCCCCGTCAAGGTTTGCATGCTGCGCTGAGTGATTACCATGATATGCCCAGTTCTGAAATGCATAGCAATATTCCTGTGTTGTCCAAGGCTTGCCAATATTCAAAGTTCTTTGCATTGCAGGTATGACTGCGCCCAGATGGAATGGCATGACATTGATCCAGGAATGTGCAATATTGATATGATAGTCGATGAGATTAACCACAAACAAAAATACTTGCTCACGACATAAATTGGCTAAAGGATTTTGGTTTTTTTGTGACGATTCAAAGCTCAGTAGTATGAATTGACATTGTACAACATTTGTTTTTCGAATGGCAACTACTTTCAGTCTGATGAACATTCTGCTGCTGAGAGAAAATTAGCATACTACTTAAAAATTTGGATGATATTCAAGAGTGCTATCTCAATACCTCGTATTTGCTATTCTTGACACTCAGGTGATCTGCTCACACATTGATGCAATATTTTCTCACCATGTCTATCAAGTCCTTTGTGACAGGACCTGCCCAATCAAAGAAGAATTATTAGTGTTTTCCTTAGAGCATACAGTTAGTGTAGAATCGTTAATGAGGGTAACATTATCCATACAGCTGATGAGCATCAACTGTGGAGTCAATGCCAAAGATGTCACAAAAATCTGAGCAATATATTGAGTGGGACCCCTTGAAGAACACCTCCGAAGCATGGAATTTCAGGCACATCTGGTTAAAACTGGGTTCACTATGCTACACAGTTATCAGATTTGTTCAATTGGAATAGGAGGCTAGCCATATATTTCATTGCATGTTGATTATCACAAATGATGTGATGCCAAAGGTGTCACAAAAGTCCGAACGCTTGGAGGCCCAACGTAATGATTCTAGGATGTACACACACAAAATAAGTAGGGATTCCTTGAATGAACTCCGAAGCATGGAATCTTGGGTATATTCAGGTGAAAACCAGGTTTGCTATGTTATAATGCTATCAGATTTGCTCAATTCAGATAGGGGGCTAGCCATATATATCATCACATGTTGATTATCACAAACGATGCCATATTCAGCGTCAATGTCAGCATTCCTGACTTTAAAATTCAGATGGATAGCTTTATAAGAAATTTTTGATTTCAGTGGTGAACACCAGCGTGTTGTCAGCACTGCCACACTACTTCATCTTGTCCACCATGCATCGATTCGTACAACCGACAAACAGCGCTGCGCACAACACCTACTCCATCAGGTTGCAGCTCTCTAACATTCCCGAGGCACATCAGAGTTGTCCTGGGGTGCGCGACTAGTCTACTTGTCGCGCCTCACAGGAACCATCGCAAGGTCTGTAAACGATTGATTTTGGGACCATAGACCGTGGTGGGATGATGTTATCTAGCAAACTCCAGACAGTGTGTGCATGGTTCCTCAGTTTAATTCAAGGGTTTAGTTGACTGTCAAGTTTACTGCTCCATCGCAGTTTCATTCCGAAGTCATATGGAGTATACACAGAACTCGGTAGTAAGACTTGGGAAAACATGCTTGACCTGCACTCTCATGCCTGAGTTCGCTGGTACACCAAACACGCACAGGAGGGAGATGCACTGGTGGGTACATTTTTTGCGTCTTGCTGATGTCTCTCTCACTTCAATGTTACTCAGCGGTTATTCCATTTTCATTCCCACCAATCCCACCCTCGGTGTTAATGAACAGCATCCTTAGGTTTCACCCCACCCTCCTCCAAGCGCAGAACTTGCGTTGTCCACCTTGACGAGTCTATGTGACATCATACAAGTTCATACCATGATGCCACAGGCATGGTGTGTTCAAAATGGAAACAGTGGGGTCTAGGGGACATCTAGTTTGTTGCGCAGGTAGTTGGGCTGGGCTTAGGTGAGCACCCAATAGATGTATGCAACAGAGGCCTGTCCCTCATCTGGTCTCATATGCGATACTGGGGCTTCGGGTACTGTCATCCGGATTGGTTCGTTACAATAAGAAACGGGAATAGCACATCAGGAGAGCATCTGATGCTAAACACACGAACATTACTGGCTGGTTGGGTCTGGGACCGATCGTCTCTGTGGACACATGAAGCACCCCACTGTGTATGTGTCCCACTTCCGCTCCCCATCAACTTCAGCTCAGCTCGTCCAGCACACTGACAAATCCCACAGGATGGGGGCTGAATCATATGCGCCGCTAGGTGGCAAGCTCGTGAGAGTGGATGTCTACCAGGGTTATTATTAGGAATGCAAAGAAGTAGTACTATGGGCCAATGCGGTGTTACAAGAGTTTAGATGAATATGTAGAACTGGATTTCGGGAGACATACGTAGCAATTTGCATCGAGTGGGCGGAGTGGGGATGTGTTGTCGGAGTTCCATCTTGGGAGAGAACATCGGATTTCCCCTCTTGCCACATCGCCGCCAATGCAAGCAAACAACCATCGAAGCGCTCATACCATGGAAATCAAAGATCTCAGAGGGAAATTTGGACGGTTCAGAATTCTCATTATTGGCCAGGCGAATGCAGGCAAAACAATTATTCTGAAGAAAATCTGTGATTCTACGGAAGACCCAGAGATCTACGATGGTAAGGGGGAAAAGGTATGATTATTTCTGGTGTTAGTCTCACAGAATGCTGATGGCTTGCGATTAGGTCGATCATACACAGATCCAGGAATCTAGAGACATGAGTGTAGGTCATTATCATTTATGCCATGTCGGCCAAATGTGTCTTAAGCGCGGACTACACAACATTGAAAATGAGATGGTGTTTGAAAGTAACCCAGGGTTTGTTTTTCATGACTTGTGCGGATTCGAGGCTGGCAGCATCAAGGAATTCGAGGAGATGAAGACCTTCGTCACTGAACATGCAAAAACCACATTTCTCAAGAGACGGATTCACACTATATGGTGAAGTGGCTTAATTGTGCTAACAGAAAATGGGTGATAACTCCTTGCTGAATAGGTATTGCATCCCAATGGACCAGTACCACCGTGCTGTATTGAGTGCAGAGGAAAAGTTTTTTGATGAGTGTGACACAGAAAATGGTAAAGTTGTATCATCATTTGCTCATATCTTAATGACTTGTTAAATTGCAGTGCCAGTTGTGGTTGTGTTCACAAAATGTGATGCACTATGGGCTGCAGGTTTTGGGAAACTCAATGTGAATGAAAGGAAGTTAACTATGGATGAGCAACTCATGAGAGTCAAGGAGTATGTAAAGGAGATGATGAGACATAGCACTGTATGGGAAAGGCTGAGAACAAGAAAGTATCCCCCAAGAGAACATGTAGAATTGGAGAGTAAGTGTGATATTTTCTCTTGTGACTTGGTTTATTCACAATTATATAGACATGCATCAATCTGAAAATGGATGTCAGGTTCTCTTAGAGAAAACCACAGAGGCCTTAAATGATGAAGGCCTGGAAAAACTACTAGTGACTACCCAGCATTCCAATATGCTGCTTTGCATTAAGTATTGTGTGGAAAAGTGAGTGAAGGTAGTTGTATACATAGATACTAATGAAATTTTGATTCTTTGACAGGACATTACTGCCAATTGTTGCTGATAGACAAAAGACACTTTCAACATTCAGTAATGAGGAGAAACATAAGCTGTTTGATGCAGCAGCATCATGGTTTCCACACACTGAGGTTAGTAGTTCGTTGATCACTTTGAAGCATGCCACATTGTACTTTTCAATCTGACAATTGTCATAGGTTGGCAGAGTGATTACTGTTGAAAAATTTAAACTATGTTGATTGCTGCTGGTTTGTTCTATTCTATTACACTCTGATTTACAGCAAGTAGGTGGTCAGATTGTCATTGGGGAATTGAGGATGGTGCTGACCTCTGTCTGCCTGTTCCACCCTGTTACTCTCTTATTCATAGTGGGTAAGTAGTCTGATTGACATTGGGGAATTGAAAATAGTGCTGATCTCTGCGCATCTGTTCCACCCTGTTACTCTCTCATTCATAGCAAGTAGGTGGTCTGATTGTCATTGGCAAATTGAGAATCATGTTGATCTCTGCCTGTCTGTTCCACCCTGTTGCTCTCTCGTTCATAGCTTGTAAGTGGTCTGATTGTCATTGGGGAATTGAGAATGGTGCTGATCTCTGCCTGTCTGTTCCACCCTGTTGTTCCCTCATTCATAGCGAGTAAGTGGTCTGATTGTCATTGGGAATTGAGAATGGTACTGATCTCTGTCTGTCTGTTCCACCCTGTTACTCTCTCATTTATAGAAGGTAAGTGGTCTGATTGTCATTGGGGAATTGAGAATGGTACTGATCTCTGCTTGTCTGTTCCACCCTGTTGCTCTCTCATTCATAGGAAGCAAGTGGTCTGATTGTCATTGGGGAATTGAGAATGGTACTGATCTCTGTCTGTCTGTTCCACCCTGTTGCTCTCTCATTCATAGGAAGTAAGTGGTCTGATTGCCATTGGGAATTGAGAATGGTGCTGATCTCTGCCTGTTTGTTCCACCCTGTTGCTCTCTCATTCATAGTGGGTAAGTGGTCTGAGTGTTATTAGGGAATTGAGAATGGTGCTGATCTTTGCCTGTCTGTTCCACCCTGTTGTTCTCTCATTCATAGTGGGTAAGTGGTGTGATTGTCATTGGGGAATTGAGAATGGTGCTGATCTCTGCTTGTCTGTTCCACCCTATTGTTCTCTCATTCATAGCAAGTAAGTGGTCTGATTGTCATTGGGGAATTAAGAATGGTGTTGATCTCTGCCCCTCTGTTCCACCCTGTTTCTGTCTTATTCATAGCTTGTGAGTGGTCTGATTGTCATTAGGGAATTGAGAATGGTACTGATCTCTGCCTGTCTGTTCCACCCTGTTGCTCTCTCATTCATAGGAAGTAAGTGGTCTGATTGTCATTGGGGAACTGAGAATGGTGCTGATCTCTGCCTGTCTGTTCCACCCTGTTGCTCTCTCATTCATAGTGGGTAAGTGGTGTGATTGTCATTGGGGAATTGAGAATGGTGCTGATCTCTGCCTGTTTGTTCCACCCTGTTTCTCTCTCATTCATAGCAAGTAAGTGGTTGGATTGTCATTGGGGAATTGAGAATGGTGCTGATCTCTGCTTGTCTGTTCCACCCTGTTGCTCTCTCATTCATAGCGAGTAAGTGATCTGATTATCATTGGGGAACTGAGAATGGTGATGATCTCTGCCTGTTTGTTCCACCCTGTTGCTCTCTCATTCATAGCAAGTAAGTGGTCTGATTTTCATTGGGGAATTGAGAATGGTACTGATCTTTGCCTATCCCTGTTACTCTCTCATTCATAGCAAGTAAGTGGTCTGATTGTCATTGGGGAATTGAGAATGGTGCTGATCTCTGCCTGTCTGTTCCACCCTGTTGCTCTCTCATTCATAGAAAGTAAGTGGTCTGTTTGTCATTGGAGAATTGAGAATGGTGCTGATCTCTGCCTGTCTGTTCCACCCTGTTGCTCTCTCATTCATAGAAAGTAAGTGGTCTGTTTGTCATTGGGGAATTGAGAATGGTGCTGATCTCTGCCTGTCTGTTCCACCCTGTTGCTCTCTCATTCATAGTGGGTAAGTGGTCTGATTGTCATTGGGGAATTGAGAATGGTGCTGATCTCTGCCTGTCTATTCCACCCTGTTGCTCTCTCATTCACAGCTTGTAAGTGGTCTGATTGTCATTGAGGAATTGAGAATGGTACTGATCTCTGTGTGTCTGTCCCACCCTGTTGCTCTCTCATTCATAGGAAGTAAGTGGTCTGATTTTCATTGAGGAATTGAGAATGGTAGTATGGTACTGATCTTTGCCTATCCCTGTTACTCTCTCATTCATAGCTTGTAAGTGGTCTGATTGTCATTGGGAAATTGAGAATGGTGCTGATCTCTGCCTGTCTGTTCCACCATGTTGCTCTCTCATTCATAGGTAGTAAGTGGTCAGATTGTCATTGGGGAATTGAGAATGGTGCTGATCTCCACTTGTCTGTTCCACCCTGTTGCTCTCTCATTCATAGGAAGTAAGTGGTCTGATTGTTATTGGGGAATTGAGAATGGTGCTGATCTCTGCCTGTCTGTTCCACCCTGTTGCTCTCTCATTCATAGCAAGTAAGTGGTCTGATTGTCATTGGGGAATTGAGAATAGTACTGATCCCTGTCTGTCTGTTCCACCCTACTGCTTTCTCATTTATAGCAAGTAAGTGGTCTGATTGTCATTGGGGAATTGAGAATGGTGCTAATCTCTGCTTGTCTGTTCCATCCTGTTGCTCTCTCATTCATAGCAAGTAAGTGGTCTGATTGTCATTTGGGAATTGAGAATGGTACTGATCTCTGCCTGTCTGTTCCACCTTGTTGCTCTCTCATTCATAGGAAGTAAGTGGTCTGTTTGTCATTGGGGAATTGAGAATGGTGCTGATCTCTGCTTGTCTGTTCCACCCTGTTGCTCTCTCATTCATAGGAAGTAAGTGGTCTGATTGTCATTGGGGAATTGAGAATGGTGCTGATCTCTGCCTGTCTGTTCCACCCTATTGCTCTCTCATTCATAGCAAGTAAGTGGTGTGATTGTCATTGGGGAATTGAGAATGGTGCTGATCCCTGCTTGTCTGTTCCACCCTGTTGCTCTTTCATTCATAGCAAGTAAGTGGTCTGATTGTCATTAGGGAATTGAGAATGGTGCTGATCTCTGCTTGTCTGTTCCACCCTGTTGCTTTCTCATTCATAGGAAGTAAGTGGTCTGATTGTCATTGGGGAATTGAGCATGGTGCTGATCTTCACCTGTCTGTTTCACCCCATTGCTCTCTCATTCATAGGAAGTAAGTGGTCTGATTGTCATTGGGGAATTGAGACTGGTGCTGATCTCTGCCTGTCTGTTCCACCCTGTTGCTCTCTCATTCATAGCGAGTAAGTGGTCTGATTGTCATTGGGGAATTGAGAATAGTGCTAATCTCTGTCTGTCTGTTCCACCCTGTTGCTTTCTCATTCATAGCAAGTAAGTGGTCTGATTGTCATTGGGGAATTGAGAATGGTGCTGATCTCTGCCCCTCTGTTCCACTCTGCTGCTCTCTCATTCATAGCTTGTAAGTGGTTGGATTGTCATTGGGGAATTGAGAATGGTACTGATCTCTGCCTGTCTGTTCCACCCTGTTGTCCTCTCATTAATAGTGGGTAAGTGGTCTGATTGTCATTGGGAATTGAGAATGGTGCTGATCTCTGCCTGTCTGTTTCACCCTGTTGCTCTCTCATTCATAGCGA
>JBBPMY010000230.1:0-23475 GCA_038090615.1 Phylloporus gajari | reverse complement strand
CAGTGGAGTATCAGTTAGCATATTAAGTCACATGACATGAATGAGTCATTCTGAATCATTCATTAGTCATTTAGTATGACATTTAGTCATACAGTGACAGTCATCATGGATAATAGAATATCCGAATGGTAAGCATGATGACCATGCATGTGATCAAGATAAGATCATTGATCATGACTGATATGGAATGTCAGATAAGATTAGATAAGATAAACACTGACAATTCCAACACTTCTTTAGCTTGAATGACCTCCTGAATCCTTCTAGGCATACTCTCAATCAGTCTCTGACATTCCTCTACCCCAATCTCATACCACTCTTTCACTATCCTCTTCCAAAGATGCTCTATCCCCTCTGCTGGACTAGAATATTCTGCTAGCCTCCTTTTGAGAAGAAACCATAGATACTCTATGGGATTCAGGTCTGGTGACTGAGCAGGCCATTCCATGACCTCATACCCATGGTTTTGGAACCATTCCTTGGCTTTCTTACTAGTGTGTTTGGGGTCATTATCTTGCTGAAAAAGGATATCTTCTGGAGAAAACCTATAAGTTTGAAGAGTATCTTGAAACTCATCTTCAAAAATCTGCACATAAAGGTTAGCATCCATCCTACCATCAATCTTGCAAGCTGTTCCAACTCCTTTCCAAGTCATACAGCCCCACATCATCATTGAACTACCTCCAAACTTGACTGTCCCCTCAACAAGCCTATCACTAAGGCTCTCTTCTGTCTTTTTCCACACCCACTTCTTACCATCTGACCCAATACAATTAATTTTGGTCTCATCAGACAATATGACACACTTCCAGTCATCCACAGTCCAATACTGATGGCTTTAGGCAAAGTCCATTTTTGCTGTCCTATAATGTTTAGATAAAAGAGGGCACTTTTGCTTGACCACAGCTTTTATGCTAGTCTTTTTCAAGTGCCAATGAACAGTCTGGGGGGAGATTGAATGGTTCTTGACATCCTGAAGAGTCTTGGTGACCTGAACTGCATTTTTAGCCTTTCCAGTACCAATAAGTCAAATAGCATGTCAGATATCAGTAGGGGAAATGATAGATGAATGACCACCAGAGGACTTGGGGAGGTTGGGACAGGTTGAGTGCAAATACAACTGACAGTGGCAGTGCTAAAGCCAGTTGAAAGAGCAATTTGACAAATTGATTGACCAGATTCCAAGAAAATGATAATCTGATTGATTTGATCATTTGAAAAGGATTTCATGGTGAAGGAAGTGGTGATGGAGATGGTATTTGGCTATGTTTGTGTTAGGTTGAACTATTCAACCATGACATAAGTCATTTATGCCATAATATCTCTTGGTATCATATAGTTTCCATATTTGAATACATCAGTAATAAAACTGTTACAATGACATAGCCTACTTAAAATGTGAATATCTTGGCATCCATTGATCCAAGTATCATGAACCTAGAGGATGATTTGTAGCTAAAAATGTCTACTTTAATTTATTTCACTATATCTAGATCAAATTCTCACTTATGTTTGCAGTGCACTTTGCACACTGCATCTGGGTTAGGCATCATAATGATTTTATTGCCTACAGTATAAGTCCTAGAATATGTGAAATGAAAGAGGATTATTTTGGGTTTGTTTGATTATTGATGAGTATCTCATCAATAATAAATATATACTGTACCTATGTGTTACAAATGAAGACATGCATTGATTTCTTCCTATGACAGGAAGCCACTCAAAGGCCAGTTTACAAGCTCCTATTCAGTCTTTGAAACAAAAAGGTAGTATATATTGTCTGAGTTATAAATGTTGGTAAATTTATCTTCATTCATTTACAATGAGAAGATTCTGTCCTCTAGAACAAATGAGTCTTTTATTGAGATGATACTGGTGTACATGATTTGATGGAGTAACAGTTATAATATCATGATCTTAAGATAATATACAATGAACTCACTCCTCTAATAGTTCAAAAAATGTCTTTATCAAGACATTACCTATGTCTTAATACACTACATCATTATCATCTAAAATGCCTATAGTGGTCTTATTCCTGTAACTATTACTTAAACCACAGTGTATCCTTAGTGGCTATATGTCTAATATTCATACCTGTCAGAAGAGGACTTACTTTGAGTTCTCTCTCCTTTTTGACAAATTTGCTCAATCTAATTCTTCATATAAAAACACAAAAGTCCTTTTTATCATCCTAAGTACAGTCCAATTATGATGTCAACAAGGCTCTGCACTAATTTAAAATGATATTGATAGAGTAAAAAGATTACACCTTAGACAATAGCTTTTTTTAAGAGAATTAATCTTTAAGAGGATTTTTTTAGCACTATGATAGCAGTTTAGGAGAAGATCTATCTGATGTAGTGAAGAGGTCAGCAAAAACAAAATATTTTGAATGAGTAAAGCTGAAGTGAGCAGGTTTTAAGACAACAAACTATATAAGTCATATAAATAACAAGTTTTTAAAGATAGCTGATCAAACACATGAAAGTGATCTTGTTATAGGAGTCTTTGGCTGCTATCATGTCAGCTCTAATATGTTTCAAATATATCTGTCTCCCTCCCTATGATCTGTGAAAGAGGCTCAACATCTAGTGGAAAGAATGAATATCCAAGTGCATACATATATGAATTGTTATGCTTGGTCTGGGTAGGATGAAGCATAGCCTCAGAAGAACCTGTAGAGACTTAAGGACTAGAGCTGCGACTTGAGACTAGATGACAATAGTTGACTAGGGCTAAGGGTTCTAGAGCCTGGGTGGTGGTAAAGTGCCTCAGAGTTGCTAGGCAACGATTAGGTGACTAGGACTATCAATGACCAGACAATGGTGGTTGGCTGGACTGAAGGAGCTGGAGACAATCGGTCTGCAGCGACTAAGGTGACTGAAAGGCTAATGGCCGATCAGCCCGAGGTACTGTTCACAAGACGGTGAACTGGGTACCCAGAGACTAGAGAGTTGAAGGACAAGCTCCTGTTCAGAGCATGGGTGGAGGCTCAAAGAGATGAGGGACGATGGAAGGAAGAGTCAAGTGGATTGCTAGTCTAGAGGTACAGGGAGTACTCTGAGGAGAACTAGCTTAGGGAAAGAAAGAAAGAAGAAAGGTAAGGTTTATATACCTAAGGTATAGAAACCAATGGAATATGAAGGAACTAATGTACACAGGAAATGGTAAGCAGAATGACTAAAGGGAATGCGATGGAATTGCATGGAATGTTCAAGAAGATGAGGGAAGGACTACAATTAGAAGACGATGATGAGTCATCGGGTCAATGACTAAGAGGAGGTGAGTAATCATAGGAAAAGGAAAGAACGTCCTGAACTCGTATGACTAAGACAAACAAAAGAAATCATAACATGAATCATATCCATACTTCCTTCAGTCTCTATTCAGTTGCTGCCTGTACTCTAGAGTCTGAGAGAGGAGTTTGCTATGAGAGAGCTGACAGTATAAATACTTGCAATTGGTCATTAAGAGATGAACTAGATATGATCTAGTGGGACAGAAGTAGAAGTAGAAGTAGTGGTTATAAAGGACTCAGTTAAATGAGAATCTATGATTGGTTAGGTGTTGAATTGGAATGGAATACAGTAGAATGGAAGTAAAGAAAGGGTAGTGTTTTGAGACACATTAACTGAAGCTAGAAAGAATGGTATAGATGGTGGTCTAAAATATATAATAGGTTGAAAATATGTAAAACTGATAACTGGAGCAGCCTAAGACAGTGATCATATAGAGTCATGAATATATCTATATCTCCTTGTTACAACTCACTCTAATTTGTGGGTGGGCTATACTTTGTTTGATTCCCTTTGTCATTATCACTCTATTCTTTTTCTTCTATTGGTCATACATTCTATTTCTTTTAATGATGACATAGATTCTCTGACTCATCCCTTGTCATCACTTCCATCCCTCATAGCCTTGTTTTATTTTTATCATTTGATACTGCAGAATCCTTAGCTACTGTGGATTCCTATGTTTACTGTGGACTGTGCTTTCCTGTACTGATAGTTACCTAAGGTGTTCCCTTTCCACTCTTCTTATCCTACCACAAGGGTATATAAGATCATCAGTAGCATACTTGTATTCCTTAAGCTAGATCTCCTCAATCATACCTGATTTGTGGAAATCTTGACACTTCAGTTTGTCTGACTTGTCTCTCACTTCACTCAAACTCAAACTTGCTGTTCTTTGAGGCTACAACTTGGACCTACCCAGTACAAGTGTAACACTCCTAGTATAGGATAGGATTGTGAAAACTTCATATTGAGAATTAGGATGTGCAACAAGTTTTGAATAAGAGACAGTATCTTGCAGAGGTTATAGATGAGCTGAGAGTATAATCCACATTGAAAGAACTCATCAAAAACAACAACATAAAGTATCAGTAAACATGAGCTACAACCCTTAAAATTTCACTAGATTCAGATTGTCCACTACTTTATATTGTCATACTTGCTTCACTTGTACTGGGTAGGTCCAAGTCATAGCCTCAAAGAACAGTGAGTTCAGTATTCAAGTGAAGTGAGAGCTAAGTCAGACAAACTGAAGTAGTGATGAGTTCCACAAATCAGATATGATTGAGGAGATCTAGCTTAGAGTTACAAGTACACAACTGATAGCTTTATATACCCTTATGGTAGAAAGAGAAGAGCAGAAGGAGAACACCTTGGGAAGTGATCAGCACAGGAAAGCACAGTCTACCATAGGTACAGGAATCTGTAATATCAAATGATGAAGATGAAACAGAGGCTATGAAGGAAGAAGTGATGACAAGGGATGAGTCAGAGATTCTATGTCATTGTGAAAAGAAAATAGAGTTTGTATCATGTGAGAATATACAGCCAATAGAAGAAAAAGAACAGTCTGATGAGAATAAATAGAATCAAATGAAGTATAGCCCACTCACAGATCAAGACAATTTGTAACATTACCCCCAGCCTATCCTGAAGACTACCCAGTCTTCAACCATTGATAGCATCTAGTCAGTCCTGGGTAGAGAATCCCATTTCATTGACCTGTCTAGCATCATCTGTAAGCTCTCCATCTGCAGAATTGTGCAAAGCCAGGTCCTCCACTTGCTGCTCCAAGTCATAAAGATAGATACCTTTATAATTGGTGGGAGTTCTGACAGGAGAGTCCCATATGATGTGCACAACATGAGGTGTAAGTCTGATGGGTGTGGAGGAATAGTCACTAGATGCAGGAGAGGTGGATCAACCAATGATATGAGCTGGGGGAGAAGGTATAAGAAGAGGAGGAGGTGACAAATGATACTCTCAACAATGTTCATGAATAAAGTTGATGACAGAGTGGAAATTCAACTCATAGAGGGCATTCAAGAGGTCCCTCCTTTGTGTTTTCAATGTATGTCCAGCAAGAGTTAAGTCAAAGGGGCCTGCAGCTTGAGTGAGGAGTAGCATAAATAAGGCTTCATTCATCTGGAAAGAATGGACAAGGAGGTAAAAGATGGATTGCTCATCTAGGAGATGAGAGGGTGATTCTGCAAAGGATCTATCATGAAGGAACTGGTCAATGTGAATGTAGTCAAGTTCAAAGGATTCCCAATGGTGGAAAGTATAGGAAGAGAGAAGGGCAAGGTAGTGATCAGTGGAGGAGACATCAATATGGATAAGTTTAATGGCCATTACAAATTCATTTGGCTGTGAAGAGGAATTGGGTGGAAAGATGAGTGACTGTAGGCCAGACCTTGGGGAAGTGTTGTTTATAATCATTTAGAATGTCCTTGGCATTAGACAAATTCTGTTCTAGTTCCCATGAGTTATCACTAGTCAAATAGCCTTTCCATTTGATCAGGAACTGTCTCCTTGATGGTATCCCTCAGTGGCATAGCACTGCTTTGACTTCATATTATTCCTCTCCTCTGATCAGATTCAGGGACAGCATCAGGAAGTTTTTGCCATGAATCAAAATTTCAACATAAGAGGAGAAGAGGGAGGTGTGGAAGACATTGTGGATACACCAAGTCTTTTGAAGCCTCAGTTTGTAAGTGATAGGAGAGAGTACTTTGGTGATGGTAAAAAGCCCCTCTTGCTTTGGCAAGAACTTTGGATCTGAGGCCATCTGGTTGAGATTTCTTCCTCTAGCCATATCTTATCCTCTTTTTCAAATAGAGTAAAGGTGATGTTCCATCAGTTTTTCATCATCTGTCATGTGAAGTCATGCATAGCAAGTGCCTTGTTCCTGGCCACAGTCAGGGCTTTGATCCAATCTTCTGCCACAGGGAGATTGCTATTGGCAACAATAGCAGAGAATGATCAGGGTTCATAACCCATCATGGGAAAAAATGGGGATTGGCCAGTCACAGAATGGGGGTAATGATTATGAGTGAATTCTGCCATAGTGATAGATTCTACCCAAGTTTTGGACTGATTCCTGCAGTAGATCTGTAAATAGGTCTCCACTTCCTGGTTAACTTGTTCTGTTTCCCCATTGGTCTGTGGGTGGTATGCTGTGGAAAGAGAAGGATTGCATCATAATAACCATCCAAATTCTTTAGTGAAGGAAGAAGTGAACTGAGGTCCTCTATCAGAGATGATTTTATCATATAGTCTGAATCACTTAAAGACTTTATTGAAGAAAAGAATCACAATTCCTTCTGTGGTGACCATTTTCATAGTAGGACAAAGAACCACCCCCTTTGTAAGCCTGTGGTCAACCATGACCAAAAGAGAATCAAAACCCAAGGAAGAAGGGAGGTCCATGATCAGATCATAAGAAAGCTGTTGGAATGGGTGCAAAGCAGAAGAGGGAATCAGGAGTAAAGGAGGCATGTTAGGATGAGTATGAGCCTTATTCTGCTGGCAAACAGCACAGCCATCTATGTATGAATGAACAAAAGCCAGGCCAGGCCACCAGAATTCCAAAGAAACAAGCTGACAGATTTTAAGAACACCTGGGTGGTTAGTAGAAGAATGGTCATGATGGCAAGCAACAATCTGTTGTCAAAGATCAGCATTGTTTGATACATAGATACATCCCTGATAAGAAAGAATACCCCTGTCAAACTTCTAACCTGAAAGTTACAAGTGAAGCTGTGCTGGCAAATTTTCCATGGTCTGCAAGGAAGCAAAAATAAGTGGACCTGTAGAAGAGGAAGAGGAAATCTTGTCATGTAAAGCTGTATTGATCAGCAAGATGAAAAGGTCAGGGAAGAGCAAAACTGTCTGGTCTTGTCATTCTGGACATCAGGAAAGAGGAGGTCAATGTGGTAAAAAAGAGCATCTGGGGCAGAGAGAGAGGATCCAGGAATGTGATGAATTTTCAAATCATAGTCCTGAATATTGAGGAGCCATCATGCTTGACAATGGTTTAACTTCCTAGGTTCCTTGAAATAGGTCAAATTCTTGTGCTCAGTGATGACAAGGACAGGAAAGGAGGAGCTGTGAAGATAATGTTGCCATATTTTAAGAGTGTGAGTGACCACAAGAAGTTCCTTATTGTAGATGTCATAGTTTCATTCAGAGGAAGAAAAGGTTTGAGAGATATAACCACAAGGGTGTCATTCCCCATTCTCATCCTGTTGAAGAAGTAACTCTTTGAATGCATCCTGGAAGACATTGGTGGCAATTGCAAATTGTCTGGAGGTGTCAGGGATATGCAGTATGGGTTCAGAGAGGAAAATACTTTTAAATTGCAAGAAGGCTGTCTCACAATCAGCATTCCACACCCAGAGCATATCCTTTTTGGTCAGGTTGAAGAGTGGGCAAGCAATATCAGAATACTTCAGGACAAATCTCCTGTAAAAATTAGCAAATCCCAGGAATGACCAAATGTCTTTAAATTTGGCAGAAGTAGGCCAGTCAGCAATCCCCTTTAGTTTGATAGGATCTATTGCCAACTGCTCTGGTTGGGCAATCATACCAAGAAATTTGACTTGTGTTATGATTTCTTTCTTCTCACTTAGTCATGTGTATTCAGGACACTTTTTCTTTTTCTATGATTACTCATCTCTCCCTAAGTCATTGGCCCAATGACTCATCATTCATTCCTAATCATAGTTCATTCCATCATCTTCTTGGATATTCTACATGATTCCATCACATTCCTTTTACTCATCTCACTGACAAATCCTGTGTACAATAGTTTTTTCATATTCTGTCAGCTTCTATACTTTAGGTATATAAGCCTCCCTCTTCCCTTACTTTTCCTTAAGCTAGTTCTCCTTAGAGTTACTGCCTGTACCTCTAAAACTAGCAATCCATTGATCTTTCTCCTCATCATCCCTTGAACTCTTTGAGCCTCCACCTGTGCTCTGAACAGGTAGTTTGTCCTTCAAACCTACACCCCTGGGTATCCAGTTCACTGCCTTGTGAACAGTACCTTGACCCAGCTGACTACTAGTCATCTGGTACTTTGAAAGTCCTAGTCACCTAATTGTTGCCTAGTGACTCTAATTGACTATGTGTTGTATTAGCCTCTTGCCCTTGATCTGACCAACCACTAGTTGCCAGGTACTTAGTCTTAGGCTTTTCTGAGGCTACGCTTTGCCCTACCTGAACCAAGCATAACAACTTGGTCAATGTCAAACTTACAATTCTCCAATTTGAGATGAAGATCTAGTTCCTTCATACATTGTAGAACTTGCTTGATTCATTCCCTGTGGGTTTTCTTATCTGGAGATATAATTAGAAGATCATCCATGTAAATCACTAACCATCCTTCTGCAATCATATAGTGGAAGGAATCATTCATAAATCTCTGGAAAGTGGGTGGTGAGTTAGTCTGTCTGAAGTTTCAAAGTCCAAGACTCTGAAGGTCACAGGATGAACTCTAGTGGGAGTTACTCACTAGGGAGGTGCAGCATAGACAGTAGCCAAGTATTGAAAGTAGAGTGCTTAGTGAAGTCACCAAATATAAGAACAGAGGATGGAGATTCTGTTAAAGCAGCATATGTGTAGGGAGCTCCTCCTTATATACAGTACAGGTTGTTTGTACATGTGTATAGTAGTTCTAAATAGATAGAACAGTAGTAGCCAATGACAGTAAAGGCTCTTGTCTGAGCCAATAGCATAAAGAACACTTATCATACTAAAAGTACTAGCCAATAGCAAAACATAAGCAGTGTTAGTATCAGTCAGCATAAGTAATAATGTATCAGTCATCATGATAAGGATGAGTAATGAATGAGAAATCATGATGATGTGAATGATAAGATAAGATAGCTGACCAATAAAGAATGTTCGATAAGATTAGATAATAAAAGATATTCTCAACATGAAAAACATGACAGTCAGTTCAAAAAGTCCTTGATGAGTGATGAAGGTGGCTTTCCACTAGTCCCCATCTTTTATTTGTATGTTGTTATACCCCCAGCAAACATTGAACTTGGTGAAAATCTTTGCCCCACACAGTTTGTCAATAAGATCAGAAATGAGAGGTAGAGGATAAGTGTCTTGTATAGTATGCTTGTTTAGATACCAATAGTCTTGACAGGGTTGCAGTCTGCTGTCCTTCTTTTTTACAAAGAAAAATGAGAAGGCTTGGGGAGGATTTGAAGGTCTATTTTACCTGAGGCTAAATTTTCATCAATAAAAGTGTCAGCTGCAGTACATTCATCAGAGGATAAAAGGTAAATTTTTGATACTTTTGGAATGAAGGTGTTGTCTAAGTTAATCAGGTAATCATATGGTCTGGAGAGAGGAATGTGGTCAGCAGCTTCCTTGGTAAACACTTCTCTGTATGCCTCATATTGCAGTTGTAGTTCCACTGCAATCTTGTCAGCATCCATAGCCAACTGGGTTGATATCATAGTTTTTCTGATGATTCATTCAAGTCAAAGTGTGACAGGTGTATTCAGGAAATATCTGTTGAAATTACTAGTGTATTAACATTAGTAACAAGTACTAATCATTTGTCTGTCACGCTAATGATTAGTAGTGTCTGTCATGCTAATAATTATTAGAATAAGAATCCTAATGATGTCTGTCACACTATTAGCAAATTATCCTAATAACATTAGACTAATGAACTTGGGAATGCCAACTGCCATCAGCAGAAACCTTGCTTGACATTGTTTATTTGTTCACACAGCTAAATTTTCAAAACTTTACAACATTGTCATTGTAACATCTATGTGGATAACTATGTAACTATATGAAGATATCTTGTCTATGAAAGCTCATGAACAAGACTCATAACAATTCATAAGCAAGGTCAAATAGGCTAGTAAGATGACCAACAAAATTCATGCCCTCTTCTTAGCAGGTGTAAGGTTGACATCAATTGTGTCAGGAACATGACACTTCCTTGGTGAAGGAAGTGCAGTTGCTGGGGGCACAATGACCCAGATGCAGTCCAGCTGTGCAACATATGCATCACTACTCTTGTTCCTCAGGTCATCCTCAGGCTTCCTGATAGACTAGTGAAGCATATTAAACCTGATCTCTACCAGAGCCCCTTCAAGGTGAGCTTGGTATACCTTAGGCTTGATCAGGCCACCAAATGATCCATATGCAGGAATGGGGACAATGATATGCATGTCTTTCATACCATCCAGTTCATCTTACATGATTGGGCTAACTGGCCAATTTTTGATTGTGTACTTGTGTCCTTTAAATGGGATCAGTATGATAATCTCAAGGAAAAAATGAAGCATACCATATTCCAGCTCTGAGGAACCATTCTCATCTGATACTTCATTTTCTGCCTCAGTTTCATCTTTTGCAGCATTGTCTTCTGCAGTAATGCACTTTTTCTGAGATCATTAGACATGTTTAGGACTGATATTGAACATGACATATTCTTACCTCAAAGAGCAAATGGTGCACTTTGAATGTGTCCTGGAGCGCTGGGAAGAGACCTGCTTTAGTGAACCCAGGAGTCTCAGTCTTCTCCTGGAGCCAGTGCAAGTTCTCCATCACCTGCACAAAATCAGATTTGAAGGGCTTGATGGTGGGAGCTTCACAAAGGCAGGAGGGTTTGACCTCTGAGAGATGCTTGTAGACTCATCCATTCAACCTGTAGTTACTATCAGAGGTCAAGTAATACCCTTGGCTGGAAATCTTGACAATGGCAGAAACATATGCAATCTCAGGTTCAGTTGGCAAGGCAGTTGGATCCTGAACAGCCTTGACAAGGTGAGTTGCACTCCTGCTGTGCTGCCATGCAACATTTTGATGGATAGAATCATGATCAAGGTATAAACCCTTTGCCACAAGCTTCTGACAAATAGCGACAAGACAAGATGCCAGAGTTGGAAGGGTCTGCTGAGAAGAAGACATGATGAAGGATAATGAAGCAGTAACAAGTAAAGAAGAAAAAACAGCAGCAAAAGTAGAGTGTGAAGGACATGAGAGATGATGAGCAGAATAGCGTCAACAACATCAAGAACAATGAACAGTGGAAAGAAGTAGAGAGGGAAGGAAGTGAGAAGAAGAAGGATGGGAAACAGAAGCAAAAGACAGCCACCTTTTATACTCAGAGACTGTATGTCCAAAAAAAATAAATGAAAACAATAACAATGTTTGTGGCAAAGTGATCCAAGCAGTGGCCAGGGTAGCCCAATATACTGTGACCCCAGCTGTTGTGACCTAAAGCTCCTTCATCTTTGACAGTCCCTGCAACTATGCACCTTTATGAATCCCAATTGCAGGAAGACCTTGAAATGCTCACCATCAAGGAAATCTTAGCCTGCCTTCAGGGTGTCCTTTCATTCACCCAAGAACAGCAGAGCAAGAAAGATGCACTCATCAAGAAGGTCCTGGCCAATGTTACACTTGGTCTGGGTAGGGTAAAGTGTAGCCTCAGAAAACTAAAGACTAAAGCTAAAGTGAAACCAGATGATGGATAGTCAACTGGGTTGAAGGAGTCTTGGGACTAAACACCAATTGGTCATTTAGAGTCTGTAGACACTGACTAGGTGACTAGGACTTTCTGAAGTAACCAGAAGACTTAGAGTCAACTGGGTCAAGGGTAACCAAAAGGCTAATGGCCAATTGAGTTGAGGTATTGTTCACAAGATGGTGAACTGGGTACCCAGAGACTAGAGGTTCAAAGGACAAACTACCCATTCAGAGCACAGGTGGAGGCTCAAAGAGATAAGGGACAATGAGAGGAAAGATCAATGGATTGCTAGTCTAGAGGTACAGGTGGTAACTCTGAGGAGAACTAGCTTAAAGAAAAGAGAAGAAGGAAAGAAAGAAAGAAAGGTTTATATACCTGGGGTATAGAAACCGACGGAATATGAAAGAACTAAAGGTATATAGGATTGGTCAGCAAGGTGACTACATGGAATGCAATGGAATCACATGGGATGTTCAAGAAGATGATGGAATGAACTACGATTAGGAATGATGATGAGTCATTGGGCTGATGACTAAGAGGAAGTGAGTAATCGTAGAGAAAAGAAATAACGTCCAGAACTTGTATGACTAAGACAAAGGAAAGAAATCATAACAGCCAATGCACCTTCAGAGCAAATTGAATTTCTTGCTGGGCTTCATAGTCAGAAACACTCATCAGCTAAGGTGCTAATGAAGCATACCAAATGACACCATGCTGAGGATGCAGAAAACCCTAGTCAGGATTCATGAAGGGTCCACCAATGTACTGAACACCCACAATTAAATAGGAATGCTTATGACCCAACCAAGTTTCTAGACTTACCATCTGCTCTGAAAGTCCAGACTTACTATTGCTTCTTCTATGATGCTACCTCTTCAAAGGCTCTTTATTCAGTGGTCTGCACAGTCTGTGCCCATGAGTGTGGGCCAATGGATGAAGACATCATAAAGGTGCCATTAGAGGATATACCCAATTCACAGTGTCTTATACTGAAAACTGCACATCCATGCCACAACCTCTATAATGGCAAACTCTTGGAGCCTGCTGGTGTTAAACAGGTTGATCAACTCACCATGGTCAATCTATGTATGTCCTGCCTCCAGGACCTTAGAAACCAGAAAGAAGGGCCACTGTGGTATTCCCTAGTGAATGGTCTATGGATTGGATGTGTCCCATGGCAACTGCAAGTCTTGACCTTCCCAGAGCAGCTCTTGATTGCACTCCTCTATCCTCATGTCTATGTCTTCAAGTTGTTCCCAAAAAAAGTTGGAGGCATTTGAGATATTTCTGGATGTCAAAGGGTGATGCAAGGCAATGTCAGCACATATGCACTTGACATGAAAGGAATTGCATCTATGGTTGAAGGCTCCCTCATGCCACACCCACCTGCAATTCTTGCTTCATTGATCTCAGTCATGTTCATTGGAGTTGGTAACCTTCTGAAGAGCTGGTTGCATTCAAACTTTTGTGTTTGCAGAGCCATCATATTTGATGCACTTTGCTCATTGAAAGACAACAACCCTACCTACTTTGGCAACATTGAGATAAACCCAGAATGGATTCAATTGCTCTCAAAAGATGGCATACCCACAGAAGTTGAGAGTCTTGTTTGTCATACTACAGAGGTTGAGGTAGTTGATGAAGAGAGCACCAGTTATGTTCCTGATGATGAGCCATTAGTAAAGCAATGATTTGAGAAATAGAATGGTTTGCTAATATCACCTATTATTGTTCAGAGAGCACCAAACAAAATATGTCTGGGAATCAATTGCCAGTACCAGTACCTCTGGACTCAGAAAATGAGGGTATGTTGTAGCTATTTCATCTGACATCATATGATCATAAATCTACCTAGTAGAACCAGATGTCATACCCCTCCATGTATCCAGGGTGGTGGATACTGACCTGACAAATCTGAATGCAAATGAGCTGATGATGTGGGGTTTAGCCAATCTCTGGAAGGACAAAAAGGAAGGGTTATATACAGTGCAACATGGTTGTACTCCTGTCAGCGATTTTGGCTGACAGCATAACCAAGGTTCCCAGGACCAAACCAGGCCAGCAGCACATCAAGAAAACTTCTTTGAGAAGGCCTTTCCCTGTCTTTATCCTTTTGGAGTGAGGGGGATTGAAGGAGGCCAAGCTGTTGAAGTTGACTTAGTCACATTCAATGGTCACTGAGGCACTTTGACTGGCAATTTTGTACCCATGAGACTTTCCCCTTCATTGCATTCAGCATTCTCCAGCACTGTCAGGCTCTTTGTTCTGCATGTGTTCAGATGTGCCATAAAGCCTTTGAAAAAGATGTTCAAACTTTATTGACTCTGACAATAGCCAAGCTTCAAAAAGCACAAGAGGAGGAAAGCAAACACCAACTGTTTTCTGATCCTGTTGTTCAGTTGTTGTGGAAGTACCTCTTTGCTACTGGTGGCAATGTAATGGGTTCAGACCAATCTTACTACCAACTATGCAGTCAAATCTGGGCCACATCTATCTTCATGAACCCACCTTCATTATGGATTACCATTAACCCATGTGATCTGCATGATCCAATTGTACAGGTGTTTGCTAGAGAGAAAATCAACATGGATGTGCTTTTGGAGACAGTTGGACCATACCTGGAGAAAAGAGCCCAGAACATCACATCTGATCCATATGCTGGCACCAAATTTTTTCATTTCACAATTTGAACGATTTTCCATACATTGTTCAGCATTAAGGTGACCTCTTATCAAGTAAAACATCAGTCAGCATCTTTGGTCATATCAAGGCCTACTTCAGGACTGTTGAGTCTTAGGGACAAGGCAGCTTGCACCTCCACTTACTCATCTGGCCAGAAAATGCTCCACCTTCTGACAACATTGAATGGATGCTGAAATCAGAAGGCTTCAGAGAAAAAGTCAAGTGGTTCATCAAGGCAAATCTTCATGCTTACCTTCCTGGGCTTGAATCTGCAGAGTTGGTGAAGGCCATTGATCCAGACTCTGTTGACTATGACCAAAAAGTTGCTGACCTGGAACTGCAAGTTGCTCATGTGAAGCAACTGCATACATGCAAGGTCTGTCACTGCTTGGTTCCTGACAGATTCAGCAAACTGGTGTGTAAACACCATGCACCGTTTGAGGTTTTACCCAACAATACAATTGATGAAGTAGGAAATTGAGGCCCAAAACACCTGTATGGTTTCATGAATGATTGGGTCCCATCTCTGTTGGTGAATGCCTGGTGTAACAACAATGGTAAACTCCTCACAAGTGGTCAAGATACAAAGAATGTTCCATTCTACATCACATTATATGCAGTCAAGAAACAAGGCAAAAATCATAATATATTGGCCATTCTTGCAAAAGGATTCACATATCATAGCAAACATACTTCATATTTGGACTCTCTTTGTGATCAACAACACTTACTCCTTTTCCAACTCATTCATATGATCAACCAGGAACAGGAGCTTGCTGGTCTGATGGTGGTTTCATACTTAATGGGATGGGGAGATACATACTGTTCTCATCATTATACACTGATCTATTGGACCTCATTTGTTGGTGCACTACTCTGCAGCCATCCAAATCTCAGTCAAAGCAATAGCAGTCAGGATGGAAATGAAGTAAATCAAGAGAGTGAAAATACATATGTTAATGTATTTGAATCAGTGTCTCTTCATTAACATCAATATCAGCAGTGAAAATGTAGATGACACAGAGGCTGAAATAAGCAGAAATAACTCTGATGACAGCCCAAATGCTGCAATGCATCTGAGGTCAGATTTACAAACATGAAACAGAAGTACATTGCTGACCAATTGAATAGGAAATCAATGAAAGAGTCATGTTGGATGTTGGTTGTAATGGGTGTCTCTACAGGAAATGCCAGATCACCGATTACATGTTCTGAGGAGATGAACTCAATGATCTCAATGTCCTGAGTTTTTTCATTGACACATATAAAGTCAATGTGGATGCAAGAACACAAGGAGAAATCAACTCCTAGGGAACAAGTGACACTAATTGCAGGGCCAGTCAGCCCCACAACACATGCATCCAGTATCTTCCCTTGCATCCCAAGTACATGATGAAACACTGCATCATAAGGTCTAAAGGACATAATAATTTACTAAACTTCATTGGTCACTATTTTCCCCACCACAATGATCCTGATGATCACTCATTTTACTGTGCATCAATGCTGTTGCTCCTCAAGCCATGGCATAACATAGAAACAGACCTCAAAGGCCCAGACAAAACATGGGAAACATTGTTTGACAAGTTCATGGACCATGCACCACAAAAAATACATCATATTTTATCTGGGATACAGTATTTCCATGACTACAAGGGTTCCACATGGCAATCCACTTCATCCAACCTTCCAGATCACAGAGACAAACCTGAGGAGCTAGAGCTCAGTGAAGATCTTCCTGACAACTTGTTCAACACCAGCACATTAATGGAGGAGGGATTAGAGATCCTGCTTCAAAACCAGAGCTCACCAAGAGAAGAGTTGCATGCATGCATAGCAGTGGAAACTGTGCAAAGTTTGAAAATCTTCCATGACAATGATGACAACTGGGAGTCATCAACAGGTATAATTCCACAATGTGCAATGAATGATGATCAGGAAAAGCTGTTAGGATGGAAGGAGCAGATGGTTCAGGATGTCAATAATCAAAACATTACACTCAAAATGCCTCAGGGTCCCTCTTGCAATGAAAGTGAAGGAGTGGCAGTAGAACACACCAATTTTTCAGGACCTGATGATGAAGGGCATGTGAGTTACACACCATTGGGAGCTGAGACATCTGAAGAAGCACTACCTCCTGTTGATCCATCCATGCTGAAAGACAATCAGTTCCAAGCATATGACATCATTACATGGCATCTTGATCAGACACTTGCTGGAGCAAAGCCACCATCTCTGTGAATGGTTTTGCATGGAGAGGGAGGGATAGGCAAGTCAAAAGTTATTCAGACAATCACTGAATACTTTCAGAGCAGAGGAGCATCACATTGTCTCCTTAAGACAGCTTATACAGGTGTCACAGCATCATTGATCGAGGGCAAGACAACCCATGCAATTGTAATGCTAAAACAGACTTCAATGAAAAACAACACAGTCAGCGCTGAGACACAGATGAAGCTCTAGAAGTTCTGGAAGAATTATATGTACCGTATCATCGATGAGGTATTGATGATTGGGAAGATTTTCCTCACCCTTCTCTCTTGGATGATATCTATTGGGAAGACAGGTGGTGAAGTCCTGGACCTCAGTTTTGACAGGCTCAGTGTAATCCTTTGTGGGGATTTCCATCAATTCCCTCCTGTTGTCAGGAGAGTCATGGATGCTCTTTACTTCCCTATCAACTTGAATGGCAATACCATCAAGATGCAGCTTGTGCAGAAAATTTACAAGGAATTTACCATGGTCACCACACTCAAACAGCAAGTTCACTGCACAGATCTCACATGGCATGATTTCCTCCAGCACTTACACCATGGTCAAGTGCAAGAATGCCATATTACAATGCTATGTACCTTAGTACTAGGTGACCCAACCTGTTTGCCCACTGACTTCATGAAAGCACCATGGAATGACACATTCTTGGTTACACCACGACACACCATTAGAAAACACTGGAACAGAGCAGCAATTCAGAAGCATTGCAAAAAGACTGGACAGAGGCTATTCATTTGTCCTGCTGATGATAAGATCAAGGGGTGGGCACTCATTCTCATCAAACACTATGCTGTTGCAAGCTGAGGTAGTAAGAGGGGAAATGGATCTAAGGAGAGATGACAAGATTTGCCAGACAGGATCAATATCGCCATCAGCATGAAGGTCATGGTGACATTCAATGTACAGACTGACCTCAATATCACAAATGGAGCATGCAGTACTATTGTTGACATTATTCTCAACCCTGATGAATGTTGAAATTACAAGTGTATTACACTAGTAATAATTGACTTACAAGTACAAATCACTACTAGTGATAAGTACTAAAATGACTACTGATCACATTAGTGAAAGTCAGTAGTGTAAGTCTAATCATCAACACTTGTAAGTCAAGTGTAAGTCATGTTAGTGACATTAGTAAATATTACTAATCACTATTCCTAATGTACCACATATGGAATAAGTGACACATGTCAATCATTAATGATTGACATTGACATGACACTTTGATCCTAGTGTCAATCCTAATTGATCCTATGATCCTAAACATTCCTATTGATGATCTGAACAATAGGAAGTATT
Source organism: Phylloporus gajari (assembly GCA_038090615.1). Taxonomy (NCBI): domain Eukaryota; kingdom Fungi; phylum Basidiomycota; class Agaricomycetes; order Boletales; family Boletaceae; genus Phylloporus; species Phylloporus gajari. The sequence continues at coordinate 5,409 of JBBPMY010000230.1, read as the reverse complement.
ATCTATTGTCCTGTTGACATATCCATTGTTCTAATACTAGAACAATAGATAGATAGATCATCCTACAACAATTCATAGATCAAACTCAGTTATCTCAGACTGAATTCTAGATATATATATGATACTTTTATACATGAAACAGTAGACACAGAATACATACGAGCCAGATCACTTGTATCAGACTACTTCTATCAAATAGAAGTCACTTTATCTGTTCCTATTCAATCTAGACTCTCATACCTCAAGAGAAGCCTCTGCTAAGTACAGTAAGTCTCAACTGTACATACCCCCTTCATTGTACTGCACACCCCAGTGGAACAAACTTCAGTTTCATTAATGAACCTGCACACTCAGGCGATTGTATAGTTTTGCTCAAGTTTCCCCCTTCCTATATCCTTGTCAAACTTAACCACACTCGTGCAAAGCACCTCTAAGGGCTTGAAGAATCAGTGATTCCTGTTGAGCTCATGGTCAAGTCATTCCAAATACCACTTGTGGTGGCTGGGAAGGAAGTGCATTGTACCGTTCAACAATGCCAATTCCCTATGACTGTAGCATATGACTTTACTGACTACTGTTCACAAGGCCAGACAATCCCATATGTGGTCATTGACATTGCCACGCCACCAACATGGGCTTTAGGGTTGTTTCAGGAGGTGAGAGAAACCTTGTCAAGCAAGATAATACATTAGTATCAATAAGTGATGATACTAATTCACCATTCCTAATATACCTCATATAGAATGAGTGACAAATGTTGATCATTAAATGATCAACATAGACATGACACTTTGATCCTAGTCAATCCTAATTGATCCTATGATCCTAAACATTCCTATTGATGATCTGAACAATAGGAAGCATTATCTATTGTTCTAATACTAGAACAATGTAGTCTACATTAGGAGAACAATAGATAGATAGATTATTCTACAACAATTCATAGATCAAACTTAGTTATCTCAGACTGAATTCTAGATATATATACAATACTTTTGTATATGAAACAGTAGATAGAATACATACAAGTCAGATCACTTGTAACAGACTACTTCTATCAATTAGAAGTTGTTTCAACTGTTCTCTATCAATCTAGACTCTCATACCTCAAGAGAAGCCTCTGCTAAGTACAGTAAGTCTCAAGTGTACATACTTCCTTTGTTGTACTGTACACACCAGTGGAACAAGCTTCAGTTTCATTAATATCAAGTTGCTGATTTTGGATTCTGTTAAAGACATAAGTATAGTATGCTCATTTCATATACTATTCTGCAGTCTTGTAGTTGATATAATCCATTACTACTACTTGTTCATCTTCTTTGACAAAATAGTGTTTTGTCAGCAGGTTGGGGGAGTTCCCTTTCATTAGGTATGCAGCACAAGAGGTTTGATAAGACAAGTAAAGTTCTAAGGATTGGTCTTTCCTTGGATCAATCTTGATGGTATACTTTTTCTAGTTGATCTTGGGTTGAGTGGCTTCAAACCAGGGCATTCCTAAGATTACATTTTCTCACCCACTTTGCATGACAGAGCCAATCTGGATATAAAGTGTGGTGGTGAATTGGATTGGCCCTTGTTTGTTCATGGAATGGTCCACATTTCAGACATTGATTAGAGTGGGAAGCTTTTTCATCAGGAGTTTATGTTTACAGATGAAGTCCCAATCAATACAAGAGATAACTGCCCCCAAGTCAATAAGTGCAGATGTGTCAATGGTTTTTAAAGTGGGTCCTGCTTCAATTACTTGGATGAGAAGGGTTAAAGCATGAGTATCATTCTTGGCAATAAATACAGGAGCATATGTTATAAGGAGAGGAACAGGCATCAACTCAAGTCCTCTGTTCAAAAATTCAATTGATTATCCTTGAGAATCCTAGAGAGGAAAGTGGTGTTATCTTCATCTTTCACTTCTTTGATCTTTGTCACTCCTTTTTCTTTTCCTGCCACTTTTACCTTTCTTTCTTCATTCTTCATTGCCAGCCCAGGGTGGTTTAGGCAGTCTCTGGCCAAGCCAGACTTTCCACACTTGAAACATAAGCCTTTCCTTATTCTCTCCTCTCATTCAGAGGGGGAGAGTCATACATTGTCAACATCCATCACATTCAGGTTATGTATCTTTGGTGTATTTGAGTATCTAGAGGGGGTTGTCATAGAAGAGTGATTGGTTCCAGATCAAGATACAATAGTTTGAGATCAGTTCCAGTTATTGTGCAGGAGTTTGGCTTTCTTGCACCATTCTTCAAGTGTAGTAGGTATGGTTTCAGATTGATAAATGTGTCACATAAGAATAGATTGGAGTCCTTCTGTGAAGAGCCTGCAGAGGACTGTCTGATTGCTAAGTCCAGCCTGTGTTGCCAAAGACCTGAAAGTGGCAATGTAGCTAAGGACATCCTCCTTCTTCTGTGCCAGTTCTTGAAGTTGGTGAAGTGCATCACCTTTGACATCAGTGGTCTGAAATGTCTTCTCTAAAAGAGCACAAAAGTCTGTCCAAGTCCTGAAGGATCATTTCTTCATTCCTTCTTCAATAAAATAAGAGGCCCATTCAACAGCTACCCCCTTTTTGCAGGGTCAGTGTTATCTTCTTTTTGTCATCCAGGTAGATGTAGCTGTTGATCATGAGATAGAGGAGAACAGAGTTCATTCAAGCATGAAACTTGGTTTTCATTCTATCAAAGTCATCTGGTTTTGCAAGAGAGAGCTCCTTCCCAGAGGATATCACAATTGTCAGTTGAGGTGCAGATTAGGGAAGGATGGTGATTGATTGATAGGAAGATGATTGGGAAGGAGGAGCTACTCATAACTCCACTCATTGGGTTTGTTCCAGTTGGTCCAAACATTTCTATGGTGAGGATGGATAGAGATGGGGTTCTAGGCAGTGTGGTGAAGAGAGGGTTTTGAGTGAGGGACATCCTAGGGTTCTTTGGTCCTTTCTGGTGGGGGTTGGCCCATGGTGGTTTGGGTTTGACAAAATCTTGTTAATCCTTGCAGAGGCAAAGGTTTGAGAGGCAACCTAGATCTTTTGTTACACTTATATCAGGTAGGTGTTACACTTGGTCCAGGTAGGGCAAAGCATAGCCTTAGAAAGGTCCTAGATGAAGTACCAGACAACTAACAGTTGGTTGGGTCGAAGGTAGAGAAGCTAAACACCAATTGGTCATTTAGAGTCACCAGGCAATGGGTAGTTGACTGGGACATTCAAAGTACCAGATGATGGATAGTCAACTGGGTCAAGGTACTGTTCACAAGACAGTGAACTTGGTACCCAGGGACAAGGGTTCAAAAGACAAACTACCCATTCAGAGCACAGGTGGAGGCTCAAAGAGTCAAGAGATGATGAGAGAAGGTAAAATGGATTGCTAGTCTAGAGGTACAGGTGGTAACTCTGAGGAGAACTAGTTTAAAGAAAAGAGAAGGAAGAAATAAGAGGGAGGTTTATATACCTAAGGTATGGAAACTGATGGAATATGAAAGAACTAATTGTACATAGGATCAGTCAGCAAGATGACTAAATGGAATGCAATGGAATCACATGGAATGTTCAAGAAGGTGAAGGAAGAACTACAATTAAGAGATGATGATGAGTTATTGGGCTGATGACTAAGAGGAAGTGAGTAATCATAGGAAAAGAAAAGTGTCCAGAACACATGTGACTAAGCAAAAGAAAGCAATTGTAACAGTAGGTCCAAGTTGTAGCCTCAAAGAACAGCAAGTTCAGTTTTCAAGTGGAGTGAGAGCTAAGTCAGAAAAACTAAAGTAGTAACAAGTTGTATTACATTATGTCACAATGACGCCATATATTATGTAACAACATATGTTAGGACTATAATTATTTATAAACCTCCTTATTACTGTTCAAAAAGCCTTCTCAATTGAATATAAGGGAGATGTTATTTTTTTATACTTTTGTTGATGTTTTCTGTGTTGGAATTATATCCCAAATGAACATATGAGAGAATATTGTGGCTAGGGTTCATCATAGAGATCAACCAGAGAGGTAAAACCATTATAGTGAATATCCTCCTATACTCTCTTCTATGACCAAGTATAATAAATTGTTATTGACAAGGGCAATGATGTGATTGCTGTCACTTATTACATCAGGTTCATTGTTATATGCTATCTAGCAGCTGCAGTTCAATTAAGGCCACCTCTTCTAAGTTCTCTCTCTAAAGTCACTCTGTTTTGATATGCCTTTCAAGGAAGTATGTTAGGAGCTGGCTAAGGACTGGGTTATGGTGGTCCTGCCCCTTCTCTACAGATGACTCAATAGCCTAACATAAGACTAGCAACCTGAAACCATACAGGGCAACAAAGGTCTTCATATAGACATATATATTTTCTAATACTAACCACCATGAGTCTCAATTCCCAGAGCCAAATCCAAGTGGTGCTAAAATTACCATAAACCTCACAGTAACATTGTGTTATGTCATTTCCAACACCAGTTCCTGTCAAATTGTTCAATTGGTATAACATTTCAAGTTGCTTATTCAAGTTAATTGGTCCAGCCACATCTTCACAAGGAACCAACAACCTTGTGGTTAGAATACATGGGCACTTGTCATAGGCATAAAAGACATGGTTACATGTAATAGATGTGACCAGTACTTAAAGTTAGAAGGAATGAGGGAATAAGATAGACAGCAAGGGGCACTCGACTTGATTGGTCAAGACTCTCCATGACATTCAGTCATAAGCCTTCATTGTCTCTTCGAGTGCATCCATGTCCACATCAAAGGACACGTCAAACGATGAGTCCGGGTCTCCACTATGCTGTGCTGCTTTCGGCACCACTGCCGGTTCGGTGGCTGCGGCACGAGAGGACGGCCGCGAAGTGGTCGTGGTCGCAGGTTTTGTTACGGTCGCACTTTTGAAAGACACGCTTGCCGTGTTGGTGAGCAACGGTGGCTTAAATCGCGGAACGGTGACGCCCTTTGTGCCCTGTGTTGAGCTGTACTGAGATGGTGGGAGATGTGAGGGACGGCGCATGCCCAGAAGAGGGGGACCTGTGCGCGTCCGCTGTATCGGTAGTGGCGGCGGATGCGACGCTATGCTGGGCTTGGGAAGCTGCGATTTCGGTACAAGCGATGGGCTACGGGTAGGTGGCGGTGTTTCTGGCCGGAAAAAGGATACGTCCATCCCCAAGTCGCTGTCATCATCATCAACTTTCGTGTACAGGGAAGTGATCGGCTGCTCCCAGTCCGTGTCGGTTTCTGTGAGATCAATGACATCTTGCATTGGGCTGTCGCCCTCGACTGGAGCATTGGGTCTACGGACGATGACAGGACGTGAGTTTGACGGGGTAAATGCTCGAACGGGCAGCTGGGGAGCGGAAGCGGGCTGTGGGTTTAGAGAGTGGCTCGAGAGTGAAGGTGGGGTAGACTTCCCAGATGCGATATCACCACGCAG
>JBBPMY010000229.1:0-23538 GCA_038090615.1 Phylloporus gajari | reverse complement strand
CATTTTCAGTAACTATTAATTTATTTATAATTCTTGAAAACATGTGGGTCTCCAAAATATGAATGGCATAAGAAAGATCAATCCTTCTCTTGACATAATCAACTTCAAAGCTGATGAGGTAAGCATCAATTGACACATCATTCTGATATAACTTTTGGAGCCTTTGCACAGCTTATTCTTTGACTAAGTTTCCTTTAAACAAGGAAATAGATTCTTTTTCTGAGTGTTCCAATCATATGCTATTTCTCTCACTAGCCTGGTCTAAACAAAAGGGCCTACTATTGGTCCCTTGAGTCAGGACAGTACTGCCATAATGGCTTCGTATGAATTAGATGGAATAGCCCAATTGTTTACATTGAGCCATCCTTTTATCTTGGCCCACCATTCATTGAATTTGGCAAAAGATCCATCAAAGTCTCTGAGATCTGCAAATATTCCAATTTTGACTGATAGTTAGCTTGTTGTGGTTGTTATCCTGCTGGTAATGGTCCAGTAGCAAGATCTCTTTGTAATTGTCTGATAAGATTGCTTTGATTAATGATTGTTTCTTGTTGAAAGTCAAGTTCCCTTTGTTGCTGATCAACAGTTCTTTGTATTTGAACAGTAGCAGTCTCACTCTGTTCTATCCATCATACTATCATGGAAACTTGTTGTTCAGCAGTTAGTTCAGAAGCCATGATTGTGGCAAAGTTGGTCATGTTGAAAAATTGAAAAGATAAATTGAAACTAGTACTTGTAGTTTTTCCTAGTTATGTTTTATAAAGGGATGCAGTTTCCTTGACTGTGTGTGATCTGTCTCCTGACTTCTACTTCAGGATCAGACAGTTATCTCTTAATCCTTCTTTTATCTACTCTTTTATCTTCTTCTATTTTCTCCTATTTACCTAGCATGAGAGGTACTACAATATCTTCCTTCACTTTGATAAAAGGAACATTCTCCTTGTTCTCCTCTTCTTCTAATCTCTATTCTTCTTCTAACCACCTAAAAAGATCCATGTTGGAAAGTAATGTTGAGCATGAGGTGGAATATTGGACACTGTAGTCCAGCAGTGGGAGTGGAGATAAACTCTGGGGGTAATAGAGGGGTGAGCCTACTGGTTCTTGAGGAAGAGATGAAGCTTCAGTCTCTTCAAAGGGATCCAGCACATGGTCATTGAGATCCTTAGGGTCATTGCCATATAGGACACCAGGTGGAGTAGATGGTACAGGTGAGGTGAATGGAACTGACTGGATGAAGTTGCTGAGAACACCCCACCTCATAAGTTCAGCAACAGCAGGGGCTAGATCCTGTGTATGAGGATTGAGTTTATTAAAAGGGGGAGTAGTCTCTAGCAACTGTAAGAAGCACATTGCAGGACTCTCAGTATATTTTAATATGGCATGAGTGAAGCTGCAGATATTGTGCTCATGTAGTCTCAGCTCTGAGAGGTTCCTCTTGCAGGGGTAAAACCCTGACTTACCCAATAACTATGTAGATGGCATACAAACTTGTATCTGTTGAAGGGTCAAGTAGTGGTGATTGGCAACCTTGGTCATGCCTATAAGGAGAGGAGAAGAGCAACTGACACATGTATGAGGAAGGGAACACTAGAGAGAGCCTGGTTAGTTCTTAGTTCTACTTCTTTAAAACAGTTGCAAAGAGACATACTTGCAGGAGGGGGCAAGTGTTGACAAAGCTGCAATGTTGATGTCATAGGCATAGAGTGCAAGGTAGTGAAAAAGCAAGTCTGGTTCTAATAAGGCAACCCTAAAGCCCACTAGGGACTTGTCACTAGGTTGGACTAGAAAGCATTGACTTAGGAAAGATCTAGCTCTAGGGGAACTACCTAGGAGAACACTGGGGATGCCAGTTGGCCTCTGGGGGTTTATATACTACTGTCCATATATGTATATGTTTGTACTAGATCTACTGATACATATCATATAAGTCTAACCCTGTACCTTAGGAGGTTGTGGCATAGCCCTTGCCTCATGTATCAGGTGTGTAAGTAATGTCTGCTATCAGACTGTGTAAGAAGAGTGTAGGTGTTACACTTGTATGGGTACATCCAAGTCATAGCCTCAAAGAACAGCAAGTTCAAGTTTTAAGTGAAGCAAGAGTCAAGTCAAACAAACTGGCAAGACAGTTATCCACAAATCAGTAAAATTGAATAGATGTAGCTTAAGGAATACATGTATATAACAGATGGCTTATATACCCTTGTAGTAGGAAAAGAAGAGTGGAAAGAGAACATCTTGGGAAGCCATCAGCACAGGAAAGTGCAGTCCACAGTAAGTACAAGAATCTGCAGCAATCAAGGATTCTGTAGTATCAAGAAATAATGGAAACAAAGGCTATAGAGGAAGGAGGCAATGACAAGGGATGAATTCTGGAAAGAGCAGACAAGGAGATAGAAGATGGATTGTTTGTTGAGGAGATGAGAGAGAGGTTTTGCAAAGGATCTATTGTGGAGGAATCAGTTAATGTAGACATAATCTAGTTCAGATAATTCTCAATGGTGAAAGGTATAGGGGGGGAGAAGAATGAGGTGGTCTTCAGTGGAAGAGGTGTTGAGCTAGGAGAGTTCAATGGCCATTGCAAAGATGTTTGGCAGTGAGGAGAAATTTAGTGGAGAGGTGAGCAACTGTGGGCCAAATTGTAGGGTACTGCTATTTATAATCTCCAAGGATGTCCTTGGTATTAGACAGGTTTCATTCAGGTTCCCATGAGTTGTCACTAGATAGATAGTCTTTCCACTTGATCAGGAACTGCCTTTGTGATGGTGGTCCTCAGTGGCATAATACTACCTCAACTTTATACTGCTCTTCCCCTCCAATCAGATCTGGTGGTGGTGATGGGAAGTTCTTGCCATGTGTTTTGTTTTTGACATATGGAGAGAGAATAGAGGTGTGGAAGACATTATGGATTAAGTGATGGGTGAGAACACTTCAGTGATGGTGAATGGTCCTTCTCTCTTCAGCAGGAATTTCAGATCAGGAGTAGCCCAATTGAGATTCCTTCCTTCCAACCACACCTTACATATCTCTTTTTTCAGATAGGGTAAAGGAGATGTTCCATTAGTTCTTCATCATCTGGCAGGCAAGATCATGCACAGCAAGTGTCTTACTCCTGACTACAGTCAAGGCTTTGATTTAATCTCCCACAGCAGGAAGGTTTGATTCAGTGATGATATCTGGGAAAGGTTAGAATTTGGAAGCAAAATGTTGGTGGGTTTTAAAAACTCCCAGGTGGCCAGCAAAAGGATGATCATGGTGGCAGGCCACAATCTGCTGTTGAAGATCAGTATTATTAGGCATATAAATGTGATCCTAATAGGAGAGAATACTCTTGTTGAACATCCAATCAGAGAGGTGTAAATGAAAATGTGCTGGGAGGTTTTCTGTGGTCTGTAATGAATCAAGAATGAGTGGGTCAGTAGAGGAGGAGGATGAGAGTTTAGCATGTAAAGCAGTGTTGATCAAGGAAACAAATAGGTCTGAAGAAAGTAAGGCTGCCTAATCATTGTCATCTTTTGCATCTGGAGAGAGAAGGTCAGGTTGCTGGGAGAGTGCGTCAGAGGTGGAGAGAGAAGAACCTGGGACATGGTGAATCTTAATGTTATAGTCTTAGATGTCAAGGAGCCAATATACTTGTCATCTGTTCAGCTTTTTAGGCTTCTTGAAATATGTTAGGTTTTTATAGTCAGTCACAACCAAGCCAAGGAAGGAGAAACATGAAGATAGTGTTTCCAAGTTTTGAGAGTGCAGATAACAGTAAGGAGTTCTCTACCATAAATATCATAGTTTCTTTTGGAGGAGGAGGTTTGAGAGATATACTCACAGAGATGCTACTCCTCATTTTCATCTTGTCAGTGAATTAGTCTTCCTGATACATTATAAGATGTGTTAGTTTCAATCATGAATTGTCTAGAAGTGTAAGAGATGTGAAGAACTGGTTTCAAAAGCAAAATACTCTTAAGATGGGAAAAGGCTGAGTCACAATCAGACATCCAAGCCTAGGGTATATGTTACAATTCCTTTTTCTTTGCCTTAGTCAACATATTCCAAACACTTTTCTTTTCCTATGATGACTTATCATCTCTTCCTAATCATAGTTTATTCCATCATCTTCCTGGATATTCCATGCAATTCCATCACATTCTATTTAGTCATCTCTCTGACAAATCCTATGTACAAAAGTTCTTTCACATTCTGTCGATTTCTATACCTTAGGTATATAAACCTTCCACTTTTTTCTTTCTTTCCTTATGCTAGTTCTCCTCAGAGTTACTGCCTGTACCTCTAAACTAGCTATCCATTTGATCTTTCCTCTTATCATCCCTTGTCTCTTTGAGCCTCTGCCTGTGCTCTGCACAGGTAGTTTGTCCTTTGAACCTCTAGCCTCTGGGTACTGAGTTCACTGTCTTGTGAATGGTACCTTGACCTGATTGGCCATTAGTCTTTTGGTTATCTTTGACCCAGTTGACCATCTGTCATCTGATACATCAGACATCCCAGTCTTAATCCATAGTCTGGTGACCCTAAACGACCAGTAGGCATTTAGTCCATAGCTTTAGTCCTAGATCCAGTTGACTATCCATTGTCTGGTTTCTCTTGCATTCTTCTGAGGCTATGTTTTGCCCTACCCAGACCAAGTGTAACAGTATATCTTTCTTTGTGAGGTCAAGGAGAGGCTGTGTGATGTCAGAGTATTTTGGAACAAATTGTCCATAGAAATTAGCAAATTCCATGAACAATTATATATCTTTAACCTTGGTTGGTGTGTGCCAATCTGTGATCCTCTTGAGTTTGACAGGGTCCATTACAAGACATCCAGTTTGGGTGATCATGCCTAATAAGTCAACTTGATCAACATTGAATTTACACTTTTCCAGTTTGAGATGAAGATTGAGCTCCTTCATTCATTGAAGGACTTGCTTGGTCTGTTCTTCATGAGTCTTTTTGTCTGGAGAAAAGATTAGGAGATTGTCCATATAAATCACAAGTCAACCTTCCATGATCATGTCATGAACGGAGTCATTCATAAATTGTTGAAAGGTAGGAGGTGAGTTTGTGAGTCTGAAAAACATCACTGTTGGTTCAAAAAGCCCTTGATAGGTAATGAAAGCAGCTTTCCACTGGTATGCACAGTACAACAAAAGGTGTATGTACAGTTAAGACTTACTGTACTTAGCAGAGGCTTCTCTTGAGGTATGAGTGTCTATATTGATAAAGAACAGTTGAAACAACTTCTAATTGATAGAACTAGTCTGTTACAAGTGATCTGACTTGTATGTATTCTATCTACTGTTTCATATACAAAAGTATTATATATATATCTACAATTCAGTCTAAGATACTGAGTTTGATCTATGAATTGTTGTAGAATGTATCTATTGTTTATTCTCCTAATGTAGACTCTATCGTTGTAGTATTAGAATAATGGACTCAACAGAACAATAGATAATGTTTTCTATTGTTCAGATCATCAATAAGAATATTTAGAATCATAGGATTAATTAGGATCAACTAGGATTAAAGTGTCCTGTCAAATGTTGATTATTAATGATTGACATGTGTCACTCATTCCATATCAGGTATATTAGGAATGATCATTAGTATCATTAGAGTAGTTTGCTAATAGTGTGACAGACATTATTAGGATTTTATCCTAATGATTAGTACTTGTTACTAATATTAACACAGTAGTAATTTCAACACTCCCCATTGTTCAAAACAATACATACTCAATCAACTTGATATTCTCTAATGCGACTAAGATGTTCAGATCCTTTGAATGATAAATATCATATGAAATGAATGATCAAGAGGCTACTGGGAACTAGTCCCAGGCTTATCTCCCAGATATTCTACAGGATAATATCTTACCTTGAGTGAGAGGAGGGGTTGGCCTCTCCACTCAAGGTTGTACCTCATTGCAGTCTTGACATAGATAAGATACTTAAGTACCTTGTAGAAGAAATATGCTCTTAAGAAGCAGTAAACTCCTTGGATTCAAATGGATGATGAACATGGTGGAATAGATAGTTTGATAGAGGATAATGATAGGTGGTTGAGTTTTTATTTAGTAGATGTGAGAATAGATTTGATCATGATACCTTGTTGAATGGTGTTAATATAATCATGTCTCTCTTTTGACAGAATTTGTCTTGAGTGAGATTCTTAGTGAATATATCAGCTTTCTGATCATTTGTCCCAATATAGAGCAAATTAATGATTTCTCTCTGAATGCATTCTCTGATGAAATGGTAATGTACTGCAATATGTTTTGTGTGTCCTTCTTGAGCAGGATTTGATGTCAGAAATATATAGCTCCTTGATTGTCTGCATAGATAGTAAAGGGTGGTAGATCATAAACTATTTCTCTGAAGAGATGTTTGATCCAAAGAAGTTGTTTCACAACTTCTGTCATGCCACTATATTCAGCTTCAGTCAATGATAATATAATTATCTGTTGTTGTTTCAATAGCCATGAAACTATACCATTTGCAAGGAATATGCAATACCCATTAGCAGATCTCCATGTTTCAAGATCTCCTGCCCAGTCTGTATCACAATAAGCAAGGAATCCTTCTTTGATATTCCCATTATACTCAAGGCACAAGTCTCTAGACAATGCTAGATAACAAACAATATGTAATGCTTGTTTTAAATGTTCTTTGGAGGGATTTGCCGAGAACTGTGACATTTTGATGATAGAGAAGGCTAGATCAGGTCTTGTTCCAAGCATGATATAGAGTAATGATCCAATGACTGGTTGATACTGACTTCTAAGGAATTGATTAGATTCATCTTGTTTAGATGGTTGAGGATTATATCCAGATGGTAATCAAATATAGACTGGTCAACAACTCTCCATGTTGAATCTCTTGATTATTTTCTCAGCATATATTATCTGGTCAAGTCTCAGAGTTCATTTTATGTGATCTCTGGTTATCCTTATTCTAAGGTATTCTTTAGCTTATCCAAGGTCTTAACTTTCCCATTTTGCCATGAATTGTTTCTTCATTGACAATAGGAGTGTCTTATTAGATCCTATGAATAGAACATTGTCAACATATACTAGTATGATGATTATATCTCCTTTGTTGGAGTATACATAGACTCCAGGATCAGATGAAGTTTGTTTAAATCTCATCTGTTCAAATGATTTATGCAATGCTTTATTCCATTACAGTGTGGCTTTTTTTAAGCCATAGATTGTTTTGTTCAATCTGCAAACCTTGGTCTCTTTACCTTTCTGTACAAAACCTTCTAATTGTGTCATGTATATCTCTTTGTCAAGATCTCCAAAGAGAAAGGCTGTTTCAACATCTAGTGTCTCTATTTCTCAATCTTCAAGTGCAGCTGGAGTAAGCAACAGTTGCACAATTTTGAATCTGGCAACTGGTGAGAAGGTTTCCTCAAAATCTATTCCAAAGATTTGAGTGAATCCCTTAGCAACATAACATGCCTTGGTTCATCCATCACTTTTCTTGACAAATACCCATTTCCCTGGTATGGGTTTTTGACCTGGGGGTAGATCTGCTAGATCCCATATGTGTCTATCTTTTATAGACTTGATTTCTTCTTTACAGGTATTCAACCAAGGTTGTTGTTGATCTTTAGGTAGCTTTAATATATCTTTATAGTGTGTTGATATATTGAACACTGGTGCTGCTGTATGTATAAGTGCTTTTATAAAGTAAGCACTCATATTCTGCACATCTTTCTTGTCAGGTTCAAATAAATCTTCTTCCTCATTTAATGTCTTTATTTCAACTGCTGTCTTTTTATCAAAGACATTATCTTGAAGAACTCTTGGTTTAGGAGGTTGATTGGATCTCCTGAGTCCTTCAGGAATAGCTGGTGCTTTTGGTCAAATAGGTACAGGTGGTGGTAAGTTTCCTCTGTTTTGTCTTTAAGGTGAGAGTGTAGGATTCTGATGAGGTGGTAGTCTTGGTGGTGTCCTTAGTAATGATTCCTCCTTTCTTTGATCTTCAGAATCTTCAGAAGGTCCTTCCTATTGTTGTTCAGGATTAGGATCTGGATTTGGTGGCAGATCTGTTGGATTAACATTAAATTCTAGTAGACCATGATCTTTATGGGTGTCCCCTTGATCTGGTTTACTTTGATCTTGATCCTCCAGTTCATTATCATGATTTGGGGTCAGTACAGGGTCTAGTTTGATTGACTTCTTGGAACATTTGAAAAAAGAGAATTCATTGAATGTAGTACTGCTGGCAATGACCACTTTTTGATCATGTGGGTCATAGAACTTATATCCTATGGTTCCTAATGGATAACCAATGAAAATCATTCTTTAGCTTGAGGGGATACTTTATCTTTGTGATCTTCCTTGTGGATGAAGACACATGCTCTACATCTAAAAATCCTAAGTCCAGATACATCTGGTTTCATTATACTCTTATCCCAAATGGATATGGGGGTTTCCCATTTTATTCTTCACATAGGTTGTTGATTATAAATGTGAATAGCAGTTTCTATTGCATCTTGCCAGAATTATTTGGGAAGACATGCCTAATGAAGCATTGTATTTGCTTCATCTAGTAGAGTTTGATTAAATCATTCAGCTCTACCATTTTGTTGTGGTTCTCTGGCTACAGACTGTTGATGCTGAGTATCTCTCAAAATGAGGAATGATTGGAAGTCTTTTCCCAAAAATTCCCCTCCTCAATCTGATCATAGGAAGATAAGTCTCCTCCCCATGGCTTGTTCAGCCATAGCTAGGTAGGATTGGAAAGCAGAGAATGCTTCTGATTTGTGTTTAAGCATAGCAACACAGGCAAAAGAGCTGTACATTAATGAAAGTGATCACCCATTTCTTATGGTTGCAAGAATATATAGGTAGCTCCAATAGATCAGTGTGAACCAGTGAGAGAACATCAGGTGCACAAGTCTGAGATATTGGGTGTGAGATTTGAGTATGTTTTCCTATGGTACATCCTTTACAAAATGAAGTATAAGATGTATTACTAAAAGAAGTAATTCCTTTGCAGGACTCATGAGCATTATGCAACACATTGTGTGATGTATGACTAAATCTGTAATGTCACAGTTTCAATGAATCTACTTCTTGTAATGACATGGTTGAACTAATTATGGGTTTAATCTGTGTAGACTGAAACCAATGAAGTCCTCCAAGGGGCAATAAAACAGAACACCTGTATTACAACTTGGCCATGTTTGTTCCAGATGGTTGTAGCTCTTTTTATGATCTCAGCAGAGTAACCATTTCTTGTTAATGCTAGTACAGATAGTAGTCAATGTGGAGATTTAGATGAGTATCACACATCTCTCAATATCAATGAATGTTGGTCTGAGGACTTAGCAATTACATGTCCAGGATTGGTCATCATCATTGTTGTACCATTTGCTACTTCACAAAGTTTCTCCCTCATTGCTAATGGATATAAAATCATCATAGAAGGGGGTAATGTGGTTGGTGGTGCCACTACCAATCATCCAACTATTTAGTTTAGAACAATTGTTATTCTCTGGATTAGCCATCAAGGCAGATTCCAGATTGTAACATATACATATCTGAAGAATAAATATGATTGGAGAATTTAGGAGAGAAAGATCTTTGATTAGATGTCCTATTAGAATGAGACAGGTTGTCTTGGTTGAAAGGACTAAAAGAACTGATTGGTTTCATCTTTATCTGTTTTAGCAGAGAGTACCATGACACCTTCTTGCTCTGGGTCTTTTTCCCAGGTCATCCCATCATTGGGATAGATATCTCTATTATTCCTGGGTTCCCAACATTCAAGGATAGGTTCTTCACCAGTCTCTTCAATTTGAGCAACTTGAGACAAATCTTCTAGTTGAGGATCAATGTCTTCAACACTATTGGTGTCTGCTTGGTAACCTTCATCAGTTTTGACTTCATTAATGACCATTGTCATGGAGGCTAGATCAATATCACCATCAATGAAATAAGTCTTAGCTTTGGGTTTACCAGTGTTGGTTCCCTTAGCCTTCTCTTGATGTATCTTGCATATCCTGCAGGTCTTGATCTCTTGATGTAGGTTTTCTTATGGTTCCCTACATGTCTAGAAGGTTTCTTTGTCTTGAACTAACAGCAGTCAAAGGTATGACCATTCTTATTATACACAGAGAATTTCTGAACCGCAGGTGCATTTTGTATAGTGTTAGCTTGATTAGCAGAAGCATTAGAGGATGAAGGACCAATTCTGGAGGCCAAACTAGCAGAAGCAGGAGCATGTAAGATCCTTCTAAGGTTAGATTCCTTTAGTATCTCTCATCCCACATGACTAGGATTGAAATTTTGATCAGGGACAGTGTGTACAAGAGTGGAGGCCATTTGGTTATAGGAATCAGGGAGTGCATTGAGCATGATCATGACATTATGTTTCATGGAAAGATGACAGTAATTGGCAATTACTACACATGCTTGTTGATCCATGATTGTTCACTTAGCTTTCTCATCTTCTGTAGACTGATCTTTCCACAGTTTCTCTCCAACAGTAATAGACCAGTGGTCTTCTAGCATAGTCAAGAGACCTTGAATATGTAATGCCCATATGATATAATTGTGAGGTCCTTCAAGTTCTTTGATCTTACTGGTGCCTTCAGATCTGATCTTAAATGAAGTCATAGTTCACCAACAAATGAATGTAGCAACTGAAATAGAGAAGAATAAGTCAGCATCATCAATATATGAGGTCTGACTAGAAGGAACTTTCTATCATTGGTTTCTGATGGATCATCAGTGTCTCCTTCTTCTTTCCT
The DNA here is from genome assembly GCA_038090615.1 of Phylloporus gajari. Lineage (NCBI taxonomy): Eukaryota > Fungi > Basidiomycota > Agaricomycetes > Boletales > Boletaceae > Phylloporus > Phylloporus gajari. Next base: position 12,783 of record JBBPMY010000229.1, on the reverse strand, counting down.
TTAGATCTCCTTTTTCTCCATTTCTTTTCCCTTCTAGTTTTCCTTCTTTGGGCTCATTTATCTGTCCAATGATGTTTAACTCAGGGTATCACATAGATAATAAGGAGTATTGTGATATGATTGGACTAGAATGGGGAATTCATTTCTTTCCAAGAAACTGATAAGTTGTTCACCATGGTAAAGAGGTCCTTGAATGATTAATTCATTCTCCTTCAAGCTCTTAAGTCCTAGAACCTGAAGATTCAGGGTTAGAATTGAGGTGTGTCAATTGATTAGATCTAAAGCTTGACTCTCTCCTAGGATATTGCTGGCTAGGGGAATCCTGTATTGAACTTGATGATGGAGAGCTCAAGTAATGAAAGGAGTGAATTGACTGGGATCTTCTTTGTCCTTGATTGCATCAATTATCTCAATTTCAACCTGTTTGTGTGGTATAGTGAGTGTAATCCTTTTGGTAAATGGGATGAGACAACCTAGTTCTGGATCCTGAATCAGTTCTGGAAAGTGAATGATAGGGGGATCAGGAAAGTGCTGGAGATCTTGGAGTTTGTTGGACTGGATCTGCAAAATGGACAGAGTATGGATGATGTCTATGACTGGTTGATGGAGAGTAGATGGTCCTGGTCCTATATTGGCCAGTGTATGAGTAGCATCTAGCATTTCCATCTCTGAGTACATTTCATCTAGTTCCATTTGGTTCTCTTCTGTCAGACATCAAGGGTCTTTCCTGAGACAATTGAGATGAGAAGGATCTATCTGATCTGTGGATTCTACTTGCTTGATGAGAGCTTTGTAGTTGACTAGTTGGAACTGTCTCAACAGGTTGATTCCTTGTGGAACTTCATTCAGATAATCCCTGACTCTGTGTAAGGAGGTTTGGAATGTCATTAAGAAAATCAGCAGCTTCTCTAATGTGTCTTTCTTCAGAAAAGATAGATGGTTCATCAAATGATGAAGCAGAAGGTCTAGAGTGAGATGGATGAAGTGGAGTAGGTGGATTTGGAAGAGGTCAATTAGGACAGGTTGGAATGAATAAGAGTAAGAGGAATGGGATAATTGCTCTGAGACTGACTCAGGGAGCATTTGGACAGTGTGATCAGGTGATCTTTCTATTAGAGGGAGTCAATCTGGTGGAGTGAGGAGGAGACTATAGATTGCATGGGTAATGTATTAATTTCCTGGTCTCAACAGATAACTGTTGGTCCTCACCAGTGATGCCTTGTGGTTCTGATCCACTTGTGGCACCTGAGGGTGATAAGGTTGATTCTACCTGTTCAAAAGACAGTATAGATGTAACAGAAGGAAAAGCAGGAACAGTAAGTGGATAAGGATCAATGGAGTAATCCTGGAGAGTGGATGATGGAGAGTATATAGGAGATGATTGTCTAGGATCTTTTGTAGTAATATCCAAAATCAAACTGATGTTGAATAGTTTGCAAAGGGTACCAGCAGATATGATAGTGTCTGATTCTCTAATAGATCTGTAGAAGAGATGTTGATGATAGAATGTAGGATCAGAAGAATTGACAAGGATACTAGTTCCACAATGTTGGTATGATTGGATGAATTCTTACTTATGATGAGTGTTTCTGTAATCTCAACAGGGTGAATTGGATCTCTTGATAGGATGATCTCTATATACCATTGGTCAGTGTCATCATTGATGTAATTGACCATTGAGAATATAAGATCAGAGATATTAGAGCCTATAGTCACTAGTGTGCTAGGGATTAAGTCTCTAGTTCCAATGTGATTATTGAGAGTGTGAACAGATGTCCACATTGCTAGATTGTGAGAAAAAAGCTAAATGAGAGCTTCTTCTCCATAACTCTCTTGAAGTTGGAGAGTAAGAGCCTCAGATCTGCTAGGCATTGATTATATCAAAGACAGTAATTGCTTTTGCCTGTAGTTTAGAGGCAGAACTCATAAACTAATGAAACTAAAGCTTGTTCCACTGGTGTGCACAGTACAACAAAGGGAGTATGTACAGTTGAGACTTACTATACTTGTCACAATCATCATTTTCAATTAAGGCTATCTCTAAGCTCTGCTTTTTATACTCTTGATCTCTAGTGCATTTTCTATCTTATTGCATCTGGAGATAGTAGGACTTTGTTTTATCTTGATCTCTTGTCTATTAGTAAGATTTCACCATATTTAGTAACTTACTATATTTAGACATACTCCTGCTGTGCCTCCATTTTCAACACAGCTCTGGTGTATGCTACCCCAACTTTAGACTTAGTAATTTCTTACAAAAATACTTGACAGTCTTACAAATCCATAGCCTCAATCTCCATATAAATAGTGTAACCATAGTCTGTACATACTCTAGTTCAAATATTAAATTTGTCTCTACTCCTAACTCTCACTTGAATACTTAGTACTCTCCTCTGATTACCTCCAACCTCTGATCTAAATATGGGACAGGACTCTGACAAGGGTGCACCACATAAGGTGAAGCTAACATCCCATCCATCCATAACCTCAACATTTCAGAGTTCCACTCAGGAGTTGATCCAGACTTAACAGTACTTAGCAGAGGCTTCTCTTAAGGTATGAGAGTCTAGATTAATAAAGAACAGTTGAAACAACTTCTAATTGATAGAAGTAGTCTGTTGCAAGTGATCTGACTCATATGTATTCTGTCTACTGTTCCATATACAAAGTGTTATGCTTGGTCTGGATAGAGTAAAGCATAGTCTCAGAAAAGCCTAAAATGAAGTATCAAGTGATTGGTAGTCAACTGGGTCAAGGATGAGGGACTAAATGTCAATTGATTATTTAGAGTCTCCAGGTGATGGGTTGTTGACTGGGACTTTTGGAGCACCAGATGACTGATGGTCAACTAGGTCAAGGTATCATTCACAGGACAGTAAACTTAATACCTGGAGGTTTGAAGGACAAGGACAAGCTATCTGTTCAGAGCATGGGTGGAGGCTCAAAGAATTGAGAGGCAATGAGAGGAAGAACAATGGATTGCTAGTCTAGAGGTACAGGTGGTAACTCTGAGGAGAACTAGCTTAAAGAGAAGAGAAGGAAGAAATAAAGAGAAGATTTTTATACCTAAGGCATAGAAACTGACAGAATATAAAAGAACTAATGGTATACAGAATCAGTCAGTGAGATGACTAAATGGAATGCAATAGAATCACATGGAATGTCCAAGAAGATGGAGGAAGAACTACAATTAGAAAATAATAATGAGTCATTGGGCCAATAACTAAGAAGAAGTGAGTGATTGTAGGAAAAGAAAAGTGTTCAGAATATACATGACTAAGCAAAAAGGGAAATTGTAACATTACCCCTGTACTAGGGTCAAGACAGTGATGAAGACTTCAGAGATCTAAAAACACCCCTCCAGGAGATCCAGTGACATTGGTGTCAATGATGGCATCATAATCCTCTTCATAAGGGGGAGAGGGAGAGTGTTGAAGATGTTCTACCAGAGGTTGAGGACAAGGTGGGCCCCTAGTGGGATGCATGCAATTAGTAGTTGACTGTCAACAATGAGACAAGGAGGAGGAGCTAGGAGGAGAGTTGGATGGTACTCAATCTGGAGTACAGCAGTAGAGTGGGCAGCAAGCAGCAGTGTGATGAGGGTGGAAATGATGACAGAACCCACATTGGTAATCAGGACAGTCTATCTTCCAATGGTCTAGATACTGGCAGTTGTAGTAGACTTTGTGTATGCAGAGATAGTTATAAGGAAAATGTTCCTCCCCATTGTGGCTGGTCCACCAGTCCTCTTTCTGTTGAAGGACTCATTCCCTGACAGAGTTAAGGAGGGATGAGGACACAGATGGAGTGGATGGGGTATGGATTTCAGGAGTGCTGTGAGTGAGAAGGAGGGTGATATGGGCCTGTTTCTGCTTGGCAAGTTTGTGGAGGTATTGTTCAAGATTGTGCAGGAAGGTCAGCATGCTCAATTGATGCATGATCTCTAGGATGTCATGATGTATGAGGGTGCAGGTGGCTGGAGGGTGGATGTTGTCTAAAGAAAAGAAAGCTCTATAAAGAAAGAGAAGGGGGGAGTTGACATTCAGATGGGCATAAATGGGCACCATGAGATGATCACAGGAAAGATAGTAGATGAGTTCCTCCTTTTGATCACAGTAGAGAGGTTCCTTAAGGCATTTGCCAGCAAGGGGAACATCATGAGCTTAGACAGAGGGGTATGGCATGGGTTTCCAGGTGGGTTCATCTCAGCCAGGTTTGGCAACAGTATCAGAGGGAGGAGTGATCTTGGAGAGGGTGGTGACAGAGGTAGTAGGAGAAGATAGGGTATTGGCAACAAACAGCACAAAGAGGAGTAATCTGTGCAAGTTCTTCCTTGGAGGAGTAGAATTTGATGGGCATTATAGCAGGGGTTTTAGCAAGAGTGACGACTGGGTAGAAGTGAAAGTTTATGCAATGGAGGGGAAGGTTTTAGGGTGACATCTTTTGTAGTTGTTGAGAGCAGCCTTTGAATGTTTAAGGTCCCACTCAGATTGCCAAGAGTCTTCCTCGACAGTGTAGCCCTTCTATCAGATCAAGTATTACTGTGACAGCTGATTATCACAATATCTTAATATCTACTCTATCTCATATTTTTTTTACCTTCTATAAGTTCTGGAGGTGGAGTCAGATAATTTGAACTATGGATGTCATTTTTGCAATAGGGTGTGAGAAGGGAGGCATAGAATACTGGATGGATCTTCCAAGTACTGGGAATGTGGTGTTGATAAGAGAGTGGAGATAGTACCTTGACAACGGTAAAGGGGCCTTCTTGCTTTGGTGTGAATTTCAGGTTGGTCAGACATTTTAAGTTCCAGGCTTCTAACCACACTTTATCTCCTTTGGCAAAAGGGGTGAACTTCTGGTGAGTGTGAGATGCCATCACTTGTCTGGCAAGTTTATGGACAGTGAAGGCATCATCTTAAGCAGTGGCAAGGGTTTTCAGGTGTTGTTCCACAGCAGGAAGGTGGGATTCTGAGAGAATAGTAGATAGGGCACAGAGTTTGTAGCCCATCATAAGGTAAAACAGAGATTGACTGGTAGTGGAGTGAGGATGGTGATTGTGAGCAAATTCAGCATGAGAGAGTTTTTATAACCCAGAAGTGGGGTTGGTGCCACAGAAGATGCAAAGATAGGTCTCAAGTTCTTGATTCACATGCTCAGTTTCATTGTCTGTCTGTGGATGGTAGGTGGTGGAGAGGGTAAGGTCGTAGTTGAGGAGTTTGCCTAGTTCTTTGGCAAAGGCAGAGGCAAACTGAGGGTCATGATTGGAGATGATCTTGTCATAGAGTCCAAATTGTTTGTAAATGTGGTGGAGGAAGAGTTCAGCAATACCTTTGGCAGTGATGGTGTCTTTGATTGGGATAAAAAAACTCCCCTTGTAGGTGTGGTCTACCACAATCAGCATAGAGTTAAAACTGTCAGAAGGGGGAAGACTAATGATAAGATCACAGGAGATGGACTGAAAGGAATGGGTGCTGGTGGTGCAAATAGGAGTAAGTGGTGGAACAGTTGGGTGTATATTGATCTTGTTCTATTGACACACTCTACAACCTTCCACATACTTGCATACATAGTAAGCCAGACCAGGCCACCAGAATTCAACATAGACAAGTTTATAAGTCTTGAGATAACCAGGATGACTGGCTGATTCATGGTTGTAGCACTGTTCAAGAATGGAACAGTGGAGGGAGTCATTAGGAGGAATGTAAACATAACCCTTGTAAGTAAGGACATTGTCAGTGATTAGCCAGTTGGAAAGTTATAATAATAGGTGGGTAGAGGATGTTGTGTCAGTGAGTTGGAGGTGTTAGAGCATCAGGAGGTCAGAGGTGGAGGCAGAGAAGATGTGAGTGTAAGGGGTACTGTCAATGATATTGATAAATAGGGAAGGAGATAATAGGACCACACCTCTATTATCAGCATCAGAGGAGAGGATGAGGTCTGGTCTGTGGGAGAGGGCATCCAGGCTGGTGAGGATTTTGCCTGGGACATGGATGAGATGGAGGTCAAAGTCTTGAAGATCAAGCATCTAACATGCTTGGCAACAGTTGAGATTATGGGCCTCCTTGAAGTAGAGAAGGTTTTTGTGATCAGTAAACACTTGCACATGGTGAGGGGAGCCATGAAGATAATGGTGCCAAGCTTTGAGTCCTCAAATGACCACCAGAAGTTCATGGTCATAGATGTTGTAGCATCAGGGAAAACCTCTCATGGATAATTCTTAAGAATAATAATATAATCTTTGTCATTATCATATAATATCACATAATAGAAAGATTATGTAGTTTTTCTTATATTATGTAGTATTTTATAGCCCCCTGTACTAAAGCTGTTAATAATATGATTTTATCACAATTCTGTGCAAATTAGATCACAAATCAGAAGTCATATAATAGGATTAGACTCTCATATATTGCTGAATATCTTGTAATATTTCACATATAGCAAATTATATCTTACATATTCACACCATATTGTAAGAAAACCATTATAATTAAATATATATACATACATACTATACATATACTAATGGATACATACCTGGGTCAGGCAGTGGCTGGGCATGTGTGAACACACAGGTTAATGATGAATGGCAGCAGGTGTGTGTACATACTTGCATGAGGCTTGGGGTCTGTGCATGCATGTGTGAACATGTGAGTTGAGAGTGCACATGAGCACTCACATGGTTCATACTGAGGTGGCCAGGATGGTGGCAGGTGCATGTGTGTACTTTGCATGTGGTACAGGCTCCATGCATGCATGCATGGACACGTAGGTTGAGGGTAAGGGCATGTGTGTACATGCAGAAGTGGCTAGGATGGCAGTGGGTGCATGTGCGTACTTTGTGTGGGGCACAGGCTCTGTGTGCATGTGCATAGACATGTGGGTTGAGGGTAAGGACATGTGTGTGCATGCAGAGCTGCATGGTGTGAGCAGAGGTGGTGGCAATGGCAGTGAGTGCATGTACTTACTGTGGAGGTGTGGATATGTGAGTTGTTGGAGGCAGAGGTGTGCATGAGTGTCTGTACTCACATAGCATATGTGGAGGTTGTGGTGATGGTGACAGGCATGCATGGGTTGAGGAGGGTGGATATATATCCTCATGGACACGCAGGTTGATGGTAGGGGTGTGCATGCAGCAGAGGTGGTGGCCGGCATACATGCATATGGGAAACTGGGTGCATGTGCAGTTGAGCTGTGAGTATAGATGGATATGAATAGAAAAATAAGGAACATACATTTTGTGCCAGTGGGGCTGTTGTAGCCCCACTGGTGCTGCACTCATGCATATATTTGGGCACACACCACATTGGTGTGTAGTGGACAATTTGGATGAGTGTTGTACCTGTAGGTATGAAAACTGTTAGTGTAGATTCTAGAATAGTAAGGGAAAGGGAAAAGTACTTACATTTACACTGGTGGGGCTATTGCAGCCCCACCAGCATTGTGTTGATGTGGTTGTGGGATGAGAGGATGAGGGTCAGAAGTAAAGCTGACATGGCATGTTCAACATGTCACATGAGGCTGCTCACAACAAATCTCTAAGTCTCAATACATGCATTTTGGTACATTCACTACACTATTGTACTACACTTTTGTTTACTACCCATTGTATACACTTTATGTACGCTTTTTTGGTACATTTGCTACACTTCTGCTTAATACACTTTATATACACTGTATGTACCCTTTATGCATGCTTTTTTGACTACATTTATTACACTCTTGTTTACAACACTTTGCATACACTTTATGTATGCTTTTTTGATACATTTACTACACTTCTGCTTACTACACTTTATATACACCTTATGTACACCTTATGTACGCTTTTTTGACTACATTTATTACACTCTTGTTTACTACACTTTGCATACACTTTATGTACGCTTTTTTGGTACATTTACTACACTTCTGCTTACTACACTCTATATACATTTTTTGATACTTTTGCTACACTTTTGCTTATCACACTTTATATACACTTTATGTATGCTTTTTTGTCTACATTTATTATACTCTTGTTTACTACACTTTGTATACACTTTATATATGCCTTTTGATACATTTACTACAGTTTATATACACTTCATAGACTTTATACTAGTGGATGGTTAATGTGACCATAATCAAGGTTAATATTATCCAGATTGGTAACTATTACATGCAATTATTACAAAAAGACATAAATCAATGAAAATATTAACTAATAGTAGTAGTCTACATCTTATATAATCTTGCTAAAGCTAGAATAAGGGATGAGAATATCAAGGTTAGTCAGGGTTAGGATTGTTAGGGTTAGAATTGTCAGTGTTAGGATCAACAAGATTGGGTTATCTATATTAGTAATGATCACATATAAGTATCTATGAAAATCAGATATTCTTGAAATATCTACTGATGATGATCAAGAAATTTAGATAATTATATGAAAATATCAAAACATTTCATGTTTTATTTACATATACTTTCTGATATTTGTTGATATTATCTTGGGGAGGTTTTTCCTGATGTAGTTTCATTTGGCATCACTGAACATCTGGGAGAGATAGGAACAGGAGTGCCATTCCCTGTTGGTGTCAGTCTAAAGGAGAATATCTCCAAAGGCATATTTGAAGGCATTTGTGGCAATGGGGAAGAGTTTCTTCAGAGATTGGAAGGAGTTCTTACAGTCTGGGGTACATTCCCAGTAATGGTCTTTCTTGATGAGGTTGAGAAGGGGACAAGCAACAGAGGAATAATCAGAGATGAAGCAGCTGTAGAAGTTGGTAAAACCAAGGAATGACCTGACATCCTTTGATTTGGACAGTGTGGGCCACTTGGCAATACCATCAAGTTTTACTAGGTCCATGGTGAGTCATCCTGGTTTGACAATCATGTCAAGGTATTTGACCTCAGTTGAGGTAAACTGACACTTCTCAAGTTTGAGATGGAATCCTGTGTTACTCCAGATTCCTATAATTACTGCAGACTGTGCTTTGCTATGCTGACTGTCTCCCAAGATGTTCCTTTTCTACTCTTCTATTCTTACCACAAGGGTATATACAGTGGCTCAAAAAACTGTCCTAATGTTTGCATGCTTTACATTAAATGGCTCCTAACACCAACACCATCTAACCCAGACCTAACATATGAGTATATAGTGCTTACATATGGCTTTCTATCCATGCAAGGATTAAGAGATTTGGTGGAGGTTTGATGAAATAAGAGTCATTACAAAATGACACCTCATTGGGACAGTTTTTTGACTTTAAGCTTGTATCACACAAATTGGACCCTGGAATGATGTAAGATGACTACACATCTTATGTAAGTATTACATTATATTACAATTATGACATATATTATGTAACAACATATGTTAGGATGACAATTATTAACAAATCTCCTTACTACTGTCAAAAAAGCCTTCTCTATTAAATATAAGGGAGATGTTATCTTTTTTACTTTTGTTGATGTTTCCTATGGTGAAATTTTATCCCAAATGAACATATGAGAGGGTATTGTGGCTAGGGTCCATCATAAAGATCAACCAGAGAGGTAAAACTATTAAAGTGAATATTCTCCTATACTCTTTTCTATGACTTAGTACAATAAATTGTTATTGACAAGGGCAATGATGTGATTGCCATCACTTATTACCTCAATTTCATCATCAGTATTGTCATATACTTGCAAACAGTAAGTCACATCCTTCAAAACAACTACTGGAAGGCTGTAGTTTGTGAAAAGAAAACCTTCTCTTATTTTCAATTAGCTATTTTATTCATTTTTTCATATCTAACCATGTCCATATGATCTAATTTCATTAACTTTACTTTCATCTGATCAAATCAATCATTTTTATTTGTTTAGCATCTAATATTAGCATTTCAAAGTAAAATCTGACCCCCTTTTTCTGATTCATAGAAAAACACAAGATGTTATATTGTTTAGTATGGCTATTACAGAAGCCTACTTGAGAAAATTTGCTTCTGACTGTAAGGATAGGATGATATTAATGATAAACCTAATGTAATAAGTGACAGCAATCACATCATTGCCCTTGTCAATAACAATTTATTGTACTAAGTCATAGAAAAGAGTACAGGAGAATATTCACTTTAATAGTTTTACCTCTCTGGTTGATCTTTATGATGGACCCTAGCCACAATACCCTCTCATATGTTCATTTGGGATAAAATTTCACCATAGGAAACATCAACAAAAGTAAAAAAGATAACATCTCCCTTATATTTAATAGAGAAGGCTTTTTTGACAGTAGTAAGGAGATTTGTTAATAATTGTCATCCTAACATATGTTGTTACATAATATATGTCATAATTGTAACATAATGTAATACTTACATAAGATGTATAGTCATCTTACATCATTTCAGGGTCCAATTTGTGTGATACAAGCTTAAAGTCAAAAAACTGTCCCAATGAGGTGTCATTTTGTAATGACTCTTATTTCATCAAATCTCCACCAAATCTCTTAATCCTTGCATGGATAGAAAGCCATATGTAAGCACTACATTTCATATACTCATATGTTAGGTCTGGGTTAGGTGGTATCAGTATTAGGAGCCATTTAATGTAAAACATGCAAGCATTGGGACAGTTTTTTGAGCCACTGTAAGACAGTCAGTTGCATACTTGTAACCTTAAGATAGATCTCCTCAATCTTACTCCAATTTATGGAAATTGTTCCTTCAGTATATCTGACTGAACTCTTGCTTCATTCAAAACTCAATCTCACTGTTCTTTTGAGGCTATGACTTGGACCTACCCAGTACAAGTATAATATCATCCATATTGTGCCTATTACTTGTTTTTTAATCTCTTGTGATTGATTTTTAAATCACATCTAGATTGGACCATCATGATATCAATCCATGATTCTGTACTCAAGCAAATTGGAATGAGGGTGTCTATGTCTATGGCATAAAGCTCATGTATATGAATATTCCTCCACATATCATAAGATTTCAATTCAAACTAAAACTAAATGAATTCCTTTTTACCCTAGTGCTATTCCTTGTTATACACCCTTTCCTGTCACAAGATGAACCTTGTTGTGAACCACCTGTATGATGAGATGAATTACTTTTTGGTGTGAATCTTGCTCTTTGCATCAGAGTCTTTCAAAGAATCTCAAATATGTCAACAGATCTCTTGCTTCACAACTGGAAGTTGATCTTTTAAGGTGAGCTTGGACTTAATGATTTAAAATCTGGTCCAGTCTGGTTTTTGACCTTCCAAATAAGGCAACTAGACCAGGTCCAGTCCTAGAGGTCCAAATGAGGCAACTGGACTGTTAAAGACCAAAAAAACCAGTTGTAACTGGTCTTTTAGGCAACTTGTTTTACATGTGAATCCTGTCTCACACAAGTGTAAATAGTCTTCATTTAGTGTCTATACATTATATTCTGTCATTAAATATATTAATTTGCAATGATAACATATAGAAATCACTCAAAAATCCTCTAAAAACTTTTCAAAAATGGTAAAAGTAGTCAAAAAATCACAGAAAATTAGGGGAACATTGCCTGATTGGGTAGTGTGGCTGTACACCAGTTGCAACTGGTTACAACTGGTTGACAACTGTAGTCTTTTACCTCAGAAATTAGACAACTCACAACTCCAATCCAGTTGCCAATCTTTGACTAGTCCTGCAACTAGACTTTAAAACACTACTTGGACTACTAGACCCCCTCTGTAAGCCTACTATGTCCTATCCTAAAACATTTGTATAGTGTCCTTGAGCAGAAAACAACACACAGCTTTGATATAGAATTTCCACTCAGGATATATAAATACTATCCACAGCCTGCTGGAAAAAAACTGCTATTAATCAGTGTGTTATGTTGGTGAATGCCCACCTCAAGGCAAACAATATTGCTGATATCTTTGCCCATCATTTATAATGCCATGAGTTCCCTCTCCTCCTCAATCTTACAGAGCTCATATGGAGTAGACTCAAGATGTCAAACTTGATTAATTACATCATATCTCTCATCAGGCACTTTCCTGACAGTGGGGTAATTTGGCCCTATCATGAAAATTGCCTTCAATAGTACATCAGAAATCTATTAAGCTCCCACAGAAACACCATCTAAATCACAGAACACCTAGAAGCCCTAGACCATCCAGACCTCCAGAGCTACAGACTCACAGAATATTACAGAACACCTAGATCCCTCAGACCACTCAGACTCCCCAACTCATAGATTTATAGAATGTCACAGAATATCCAGAAGCCCCAAACATACAGATACACTGACTTACAGAGTCACAGGATATTATATAATACTAACCTTGATAGTCCCAATCTTGATTATTCTAACCTTGATAATTCTAACATAATCTAATACAATGAAATAGAGGAGGGAGTGATATGAGAAAAAAAAGGAAAAAAGAAAAGAAAGAAGTGAAAGAAAATGAAGAAGTGAAAGAAAAGGAAGAGGAAGAAGGAAAGCAAAGAGGAGAGAAAAAATGGAAAAGGATGAAAAGGATGAAAAGAGGATGAAGTAAAGAGGAAAATTTTCTAATATTGATCATATTAACCTTGTTTCCCTTCCTCTCCTATTATCTTCTCTGACCTCTCCTATCATCCCTCTCTCCCTTCCCCATCATTCCTCCCTCCCTCTCCCCCTTCTCCATCATTCCTCCCTCCCTCTCCTCCTTCCCTAACATTTCTCCCTCCCTCTCCCTCTTCTCCATCATCCCTTCCTCCCTTTCCCCCTTCTCTATCATCTCCCCCTCCCGCTATCTCGGGCACCTCATCCGCCCGCCCGCACC
>JBBPMY010000228.1:0-23553 GCA_038090615.1 Phylloporus gajari | reverse complement strand
CAAAGGTATGTATAATAGCTTGGATGGAAACCCTTGATCATTGTCTTACCAGATACATCATGTTCCAGTGGCAAAATTGACTGCTGGGACCTTACAAAGAGCCTCAGTTTACCTTGTTCTTTGTACAAGAACAAAGATGCTGAAATCATTGTGACCTCGTTGTTGTGGGCAAGTACTGGATATTCACCACAAACCTTGCTAGTGACCTACCTCCACCATGGTGTTGTGTTTTGGGACTTGGCTTCAGAAACAAGTCAGGATCCACACTGCCTCTCTGTCCTTTCTTTAGCGTAAGTAATGCATTGTATAATTGTATATTCAACACTTGTTTCACTGTTTTCTTAAAGCGCAAACAGCTGTATTTCACCAGATCACTGCTACATTGTAATCTCGAATCTTACTACTGGATTTGATGTTTACAACATCATTCTGAAAAGTCCAGTATGGGGCCTTCTCCATGGCAGCTCACCCCTGTCTTATTCACCTGTAAGTTTCGTTCATGATGGGTTTGCCTTGCTAGGCGGGTCATCTGGTGGTATCACCTGTATCCAGGATACAATGACAGGGCATGGACTAGAGCCTCTAGTACATAAAGAAAACAATACTATATAGGCCCTTGCTGTCAGTATCATTGTTGTGTTTTCTATGTGAACATTGATTTGATCTTCATGGCAGGCTTACAGTGATGTGTCAACCAGACAAATTCTGATTACAACAACTGCAAAGTTGCCTGATCATTTGCCATACACTGTGATATGAAGAGCAAGAAATATATGTAAGGAATCCTTCTTTCTAGCAATAGGAGATAGAATCTGATGTGGAGGGGTAAAGACAGACAATCTAGCCAGGGTAGCTGGGGTGGTCAGGAATGAAAAATAGCTGAGGAGCACATCCAGTATACTTGGATGATTTTTGTTGTTGTACTTTGCCTCATCGGAATTGTGTCTCTTCTTCTGAGGGTGATATACATGTACCAATCTTTGTTTTTCTAATTTTATCCTACATGTTTCAGACTTTGATGATTGTAGAGGCCAATTTTGGTCACCAGAAGCAACCAATGGTCCTAGAGGCTAGAACTCAAGCTAAGTGGCTCTTTCAAGCTAGGTGGCTCTTTCAACTTAAGTGGCTCTTTCAACTCATGTCATGTTTTCAATCCCTCTTATTTCAATGCAGCCTTGGAAATGTGATCAAGTGTTCTCTTTGCGTCACTCATCTGCCTCTAATCAACCATGGATAATGAGGCAACATGCTCAACACCATCTAAATGTCCTTTGGCATCACTGGCTCCCTGCCAACCCTCCCACAAGCATCGCATAAGATCCTTTTCCATGGTGTCCAAAGACATAGAGGGTTCTGGGTCCTCAAAGCTTACTCTATGACAGAGTGGCAGAAATGGCAGAAAATGCATCAACTACACCATGTTGGCAGAGTTCAGAAAGACAATGGTGCAAGATCCAGAAAGTTCATTTCCTTCTACTCCAGAGAGCATGTGGAGGGAACTAGATCTTATGGACATCAACATCAATGACATGACACCGCAAGCTGCCACCATTATAGGTTTTCTGCAGGATTTCTTTGAAATTGACATTGAATTTAACACAGACATGTTCTTTCAGTGGATTAAACATGACTCCATGAGCCATGTACAAAGTTGCCTGTCAATCAAGCACAAATATGGAGGGATCATCCAGCTCAGGAGTTTTAACCTCTGATATGAATGAAATAGACATCTTATCAATGGACGAGGATGAAATCATGATAGTGCATGACATGGTACCCCAAAACACAAGTGGTTTCAAGACAGGCAAATTTGTTTTTGTAAGCTGCTCAAGATTCCTTGCATCGACACTCATCTAATGTATGTGCCTTTGCAGGTGCTTGAAATTGATTCACTCCCCACTGCCAGTTTGCAGCTACATGGTGCCAAAGCAAAAGCATTTTACAAAGTTTGAGAGGCATTAAAAAGGTGTTTATCCAATCTCCTTCCCCTTACCCTCCTCCCAGTCATCCACAAGAAGTGACCACTGCTGAATCATCTTCCATATTGTCATGCACTCCTGCTCCCCATTTATTGCAAGCTGGTCTTTCGACAGATACAGGACTGTCCAAAGCCATGCCAGTTGTGCAGCCCTTGATGTCAGGTTTGGCATTCTACCAACATTTTCTATCACAAGTGTCCTTGTCAATGGCCAGTCCATCAGCAGCATCATCTACAGTGCCATATTCCAGATCAGCTTCAACACCATACCCATCACACCCTATCCCTTCATCTGATGCATCACAAGCCTCTCTGTCACCAGAGGTGGTCTCATCAGAAGCTGGTCATGACATGCAGCTATATACCCCAGGTTTGATGTTTTACCAACTCTTCTGTTCTACATCTGATCTGTTGTAAGGAGGGCCACAAGAAACTAGTTTGCCTGGAGTGACTTCCACGATTCAAATCTCTATGCCAATGTTGCACCAAACACATCTGCTCCCTCTTTCCGGTCCCTCACACACTTTCTCATCAGCCAATGCAGGACCATCCACTGTCCTGCCCTCTACCCTTCATGTCTCATCAAGCACTGCCACACATTCTTCCACTTTCAGGCCAACATCAGAACCAACTTCCCATCCATGAGTTGACCCACCTACACATAGTGTTTAAAAGTCCAGTCCGGTCCGGTTTTTGACCTTCCTAATAAGGCAACCGGACCAGGACCGGTCCTAGAGGTCCAAATAAGGCAACTGGACCGCTAAAAACCGAAAAAAACCGGTTGCAACTGGTCTTTTGGACAACTGGTTGCAACTGCTAAAAGACTGGTTGCAACTGGTTTTACAGGTGAATCCTGTCCCACATAAGCATAAATAGTCTTTATTTAGTGTCTATACATCATGTTCTGTCATTAAATATATTAATTTGCAATGATAACACATAAAAATCACTTAAAAACCCTCCAAAAACACTCAAAAAATAGTAAAAGTAGTTAAAAAATCACAGAAAATTAGGGAACATTGCCTGATTAGGTAGTGTGGCTGTACACCGGTTGCAACCGGTTGCAACTGGTTGGCAACTGCAGTCTTTTGTCTGAGAAATCAGGCAACTTGCAACTGCAGTTTAGTTGCCGACCAGTGTGGTCCAGTCCAGTTGCCAGTCTTTTGATCAGTCCACAACTGGACTTTTAAGCACTACCTACACATGGTCCATCACAATCTGGTGCAACAGTGCACAAAGACAACTTTGGGGCTGTTCTTGGAGCAATATTTGACAAAATGTCACACCTGCAGTGCACCATTGAAGGTATGGGGGAAAAAGCTGCTGACAAGCATGATGTCTAGGCTAAGACAGTTGGGATGCTGAGTAGTGAGATAGAAAACATCAAGCAAAACACTAACAGGCTGATGGACACTGTGCAATGCCACAAGGGGAAAGGTGTCCAATATTGTATGGTCAATAGTGCTGATCAAGGAGCCAAAGCTGATGATGAGGGGGCACCCTCAAGTCCTAGTCTATCTGCCTTCAGGGGCTCTTGGGATTGGACCCGACTCTTGGTAGAATCTCCAGTCCCCAGGCAATCAGTACTCAAGCTAACTAATATGTCAGGCTTGTGTCTGGAAACATCTCCTCAATCTTCTCAAGATCAAATCCCTTGACTTGCTGTCTACATTGCTACCTCCACTTAGCCGTGTTGAGATCCAAGAATTCAAAGCAGGTGAATTGAATTGGAATTAATTCTGAGGGCTTGCACATAGACTTATAGCAAGGCTGGTCAGCCCCTTTCAATCAAGCTGCCTGCCACTTCTTCATCAAAAGCTTCTTACGAGGTCTCAAAGATGGCTTATTTGAAAATTCACCTACTACAAATTTTGCAAATGCAAAGAGGGTGGGGGCTGCTTTAGACTCACACATGCACCATGTCAAGTGGTTGTATCACCAGCTCAATGAGCCTCCACCTTGCAAAGAGAAGGTGCAGCATCTCAGGAAGAAAGCTCAGAACTTGTGCAAGAGCACGGTGAGGGATTATCAATTAGCTCTCCAAGATGTAATCACTGTTGCTCATCCCTTGCTCACAGCTCCTGGATAATTGTCACTGTGCCTGCAAATCTAGGTCTTCACTCAAGCACCACCACAAACTTATCAGAACACTCAACATTCAAGCCATGAGTGCAGATGAGACAGATCTGGACCGCCCTGGGCCACTAAAGACATTCCTAATCATTCACCCTGTGTGGCAGAGCATGGAATTTTCTGATTTTCTTCACCATCTAGACTTGATATACCATACTAACTGGAAAAACCCCCATGGTCAAGATAGATGCAGCAGAGGGAACCCCCCTCGAATCCATGTGTACCATACCTCTAATGTTACACTTGGTCTGGGTAGGGTGAAGCATAGCCTCAGAAGAACCTGTAAGGGTTAAAGACTAAAGCTAAGTAGGCCAGACAATGGATAGTTGACTAGGTTCAAAGGAC
Organism: Phylloporus gajari; assembly: GCA_038090615.1. Taxonomy (NCBI): domain Eukaryota; kingdom Fungi; phylum Basidiomycota; class Agaricomycetes; order Boletales; family Boletaceae; genus Phylloporus; species Phylloporus gajari. Next base: position 19,097 of record JBBPMY010000228.1, on the reverse strand, counting down.
TGAGCAGTGGTAAGGTGCCTCAGAGTCACTAGGCAACAATTAGGTGACTAGAACTATCAATGACTAGACAACAGCTGTTGGCTAGTCTGAAGGGGCCAGGAGACGAGCGGTCTGCTGGGACTAAAGTGTCAGAAAGGCTAATGGCTGATCTGACCAAGGTACTATTCACAAGATGGTGGACTGGGTACCCGGAGACTAAAGGGTCTAAGGACAAGCTCTTGTTCAGAGCACAGGTGGAGGCTCAAAGAGACGAGAGACAATGTGAAGGAAGATCAAATGGATTGCTAGTCTAGAGGTACAAGAAGTACTCCAAGGAGAACTAGCTTAAGAGAAAAGGAAATGAAGAGAAGAGGGAGGGTTTATACACCTAGGGTATAGAAACCAATGGAATACAAAGGAACTAATGGTACACAGAATTGGTCAACAAGATGACTAAATAGAATGGGATGGAGTCACATGGAATGTCTAGGAAGATGGTGGAAGAGCTATGATTAGGAGACAATGATGAGTCATCAGGCCAATGACTAAGAAGAAGTGAGTAATCATAGAAAAAAGAAATAATGTCCAGAACTCATATAGCTAAGACAAGGAAAAAAAGAAAGAAATCGTAACATCTAAGTCTCAGACAGAGGAGGGCCATGCACCTAAGGGACTGCCACAGAACTGCTATGATGTTTGCTGGCTTGAGTCCCTTCCTGAGTGGAAATGGGCCAAGCTGGATATCAATGACAATTTATATAACTTTCTCATACCTGAAGCAGAGCTTTATTCTTGAAGCTTGAAGGTGCTAGCTCTATGTAGGCTACTTATGTAATGTTTATAAACAAACAAACAAACAACCAAACAAGCATCTTGGCCACTACTAGCATTGCATCTTCTGCCCAGATGACAATCCCACAAAGAAAGGGTCATCCAAGATGGCTGTTTGCCCCCAATATCAGTGTTTCTGATGTCTCAGTGTGAGTGTGTGCCATGAGGAAACATTTCCACTATACATACTTCTGCATCTGACCTTCCAGCCTCAGCCAACAATTGCCCTGCAAGCACTTGTCAACCACAAATGCCCCACCTTCTGCTTAGCCCCATCCAGCATCAGCAAATCATAACTTAGCTGTGCAGTGCTGTATGACACTGTACAGCATGTTACAGTTGTCACAGTGTGACAGAAAGGTCCCCCCCTGTGCAGTTTCAGCACAATGCACACAGGACTGTACAGATTTAGGTAATCCATGCAGTTTTGGCACACTGCACAGGACTGCACAGATTACCTAATCTGTGCAGTCTGTACAGACCTGTCACCTCTGTGATTGTACTGTGTGTCCCTGTAGGTGTAGAAGTACTATCTGTATATTTTTGGCTTCGTTCACTCCCCACTTTTTTTCCAATTAAATCATATATATATAAATTTATACTCCTACAATATATTTATTTATACTATACTATGATGGTGGGACTGTGGGTGCATTATGCTCATCTGTGCCTCTCATGTTGTCCTTGTTGCTATGCACATAACGTGGGTGTGGTTGCACACGCATCATCCTCGTCATTGTGCTGTCAAAATCGCATCCTCACCATCATCATGTTGTGGTTGTGGTCACAGTTGTGTCCCCACCCTTGTTGCGTCATGGTCAAGTCATGCTTGTGCTTTCATTTCGTCTGAGTGCAGTTAATGCACTTATTGCCATGTTGGACAGGTCAGCATAAGGGCAATGCAATGGGTGGGTGAGACTTGAGAGTGAGAGGATGGGTGTGAATGTTGAGCAAGCCATTAGGCTTGTCATCCTCATCCTGTCCCCACATTGCTCTTGCCATGTTTCACGGTTGTGCAGATTATTGAAATAGAATACTCTGTAGGAACTCAGTAAACACTAAAGAACCTACAGTAGGAAAGAAACTGTAATGTGTCCACTCTAAGCGTATGTAATAACTACCATAAATGGATAATAAACTTCAACACTCCCCCTCAAGCATGAAACTGGCAGTGAATATGGTTGCCCAGAGGAAAGAAGGGGTAAAAGTAGAATAGAGAAAGGAATACCTATGTAAAGTTTCCTATGGAACACTTCTATGTGTCTGTGATATTGTCTGTTGAGGTCGCATCATGCAGCGCTGGCGCAATTGCCCGATTTGGTAAGTCGCAGCTCGGCTATCTGCTGGTATCGCCTGGGGTGCGCGCACTCGTCGTCCTCGATATTAGCATCATTTGCACAGGTAGATGGTGGGTCTGGTATGTTCCCCAGCCTCTGAGGTGAGTGCCTAAGTCATCTAGTGCACCCGATTTGGCTGCAACGTGACTGATCACCTTCATCAGCAAACTGTCCTTTTCAGTTAGCTGAGCTTACAGAATGACAGCGCCACCTATCTGGGATCCGGTCTGTTCCGTTCTGGGATATGCTGTCGCACCATGGCCCAAGCTGGGGCTGTTTCTCACTGTTTCTTAACATACTCGGCAAAATCCAGATTTGCTGAGTGCATCTCACAGAGTGCGACAGACCATCCCAGCCTATCCTGGTCTATGCTTACTGTCGACAACGACGGCAGCGACAGGTAATCTATTATTATGTAAACTTGTCTTCACCATCGCCATTTGCCCTGTCGCCTTCACCTTGCCCTTCCCTTGCCCTCTGTCCATGATGCAGCAACCGTGAGCATTACCGCCTTCCCCCCCTCTATTCTCGTCTCGTCTGACAATAATGCTGGCGCGATGACAACGATAGTGCGGGTGGCACGTCCTTTCGCCCTTGCCGTCGCCCTATAGGTCACATTCGCCTTCGTCCCACTCTCCCTCAAGGCCCCACCCCTCAAGGCCTCATCTTGCATGACGGCAATGCAACAGCACCTCGTTGTCATTGGCGCCTTCACCCCGCCCCTCACCCACTCTCTTCCCTCGCCTCACCTTGTCTAACAACGCAATAGTGCAGTTGTTATGCCGTATCCTTATCGCCTCCACCTTCGTCTCGCCCTGCCACACCTTCTGCCTTCTGCCCTCTGCTCAATGCAATGACGAGGTCAATGGAACATCACGCACATTACGCTGGCATGTCATTGCGTCCTGCCTTTGGTCTTGCGCGTTGCATCGCCACCGATACTGAGGCATGGGAGCTGGGGCTGTCGGTGTGAGTCACGTCGCAACGACCACATTGCTACAATGTTGTGCACGTTGTGTTGTGTTATTGTCATTGCCGTCGTTCCTGTGGACCTTCCTGAAATTTGCAAGGAAGGACGGGGGGCGATACGACTCGGAGAGCAGTGCAGGTTAGGAAGCTATAGAGACAGGGTGACAGACAGGAGCAAAAGGTGGTAATCGAGCAAGGCTGGCTCTTCGGAAGTCATGCCGGGTGAGACTTCGCTAAAAACATGAAAGAGGCAAGTTTGTTGTGTGCGAGGGGAATTTGATGGCAACAGAAATCGCACAAGTTGATAGATAGTACTAAGGGTAGACAGAGAAGGTCGAAAGAACTACAAAGAACACTATGTAAATAAAACTTAGGAGCGCCCTGCTCAAGCCCTGCGACTACAAATGTTCTGTCCTTGAGCCTACGTGATATCAACATCAATGGCGTCGTGGGATGGAATCTCTGACGAATTGTGAGTATAGGTGGTCGGGGTAGATGGTCCATACCTTTGGGCTTACAGGCGAAATGTGAATGGCCTTCAGACATGGCGTATTTGAAGGCAGGCATGTGACCACTCCTCCAAATCATCAGGCAGACATGGCCAATGAACTGATCTGCATGCCGCAGATCATTTTGCACCCTCTCCAAGATCATCCAGTTGTATTGTAATACAAGGGTGTTCCGGTGGATGATCTGTAGAGCAAGTTGCTTTCGGGCGCTGAGAATGCGACTGTCTGCGCGGGCAGTCTCTAACAATAGGTAAGCCTCCCTAGAGTTACGTGGGCAGGGAATGGCATATGGACCAGTCTGCGAGTACGAACGAACATTAGCTGTCAACCTACAGTCTCACACTAGTTATTCTTACTAGTTATATTCTCACTTACCTCTCGCTGGGGAAAAACATTTTCATCCCCGTTGGGAGACTCAGAAGCTTCCGAAATACCTTCAGCCGGATGACCCTCAGAACCTGACAAGGATGTATGTGCTCCATGATCGGGTGCTTGCATCGAACTTGTCCCATGGATGGCCATGGGTATAGGAGAAATGCTGTGTTCGTTGAGCATGAACAAAGGAGCCAGATGAAATATTTCATCTGATGCAGGTTCTGCGGCAAGGGGAGGGACTGGAGGCGTGTTCATTGAGGGCGGCTTGAAAAGACGGCAAAGCGTTGAAAGTGCAGCATGTAGTTTACATTTTCAAATTACGCACTTCTCAGCGGCTGCTCAATGTCAAACTCAACGTGCATTCAGCTCACTTCATGTCCTGCTGGTCGCTCTGAGTCATGCCCAAAGCAAAGACAAATCATGGAAAAAACAAGACAATCAGCTGTCCTAAGTGTGGAAAGAAATTTTCTTCAGAGACTAACGTTCTTCAGCATATGAACCAGCTGTTGGGGACTTGTCATGGGTCGATATACAGGCATTCCGAAGATGGATCTCTCGAAGATCCCCAGGCATCCTATCACCCTGGTTTGGACGACCAGCTGGAAATCGATCCTCACTTCCCTGAAACTGGGTATTCACCTCCCCATCCAAGTATTGCTGGGTCACCTGAAAGAGACACTGGCATGGAACTGGACGACGCAAACGATGGAGACGCTGGCGTGGAACTGGACGACGTGAATAATGAAGATGCTGGCATGGAACAGGACAACATGAACAATAGAAACGCTAGCATAGAACTTGACGATACGCACGATAGGCAGACATTTACAGAATACTACCAGGGCTGCAGCACTTCATATCCAGGTGGGACCACGTTCATGGATTCATTTTGGCGCGACAAGTACTCTGACGAACACAAAGAAAACCTGTACTTCCCTTTCGCCTCAAGCAATGAGTGGCAGTTTTCTTCATGGTGCGTACATTCGGGACTCAGTATGGGTGCTATTGACTCTTTATTATCCCTGCCCATCGTAAGTTATCGTCGTCCATTCGTTACTTTTCCCTGATTGTTCCAAGATCAAACGACTGTCCCTTTCCTATCGGACTGCCAGGGAGCTTCAATCGCGTGTCGAGAGTCTGCCATCGGGGCCACAATGGCTATGCAAATGGATGCACACGTCAGTCCCCACTAAGCAACCTGTCCATCTTTTCTACCGCCCTGTGCTCGATTGTTTACAATCATTCCTGAGTCACCCACTTCTTGGTCCCCACATTTCTTTCGTCCCTTGCAAGGTCTGGACGTTGGCCGCTCGGATTTGCCGTATATATGAAGATTGGTTGAGTGGGGATCGCACATGGGCTATTCAGGTACTCCTTTTTTAAAAAAGAAATGATGGTTAATACTTATCCGGACATCTAGGATGCCCTTCCTCCAGGTGCAACTACACTAGGTGTCGTCCTGTCTTCGGACAAGACAAATATATCGGTGATGTATGGAAATCATGTGGTGTATCCGTTTCTCATCAGCCTTGCCAACATAGACCCTGAAATCCGATCCAAGATCTCGTTGCATACCTACTTACTTCTTGCACTCCTCCCCATTGCAAAGTTCATCCATAAACACACTTGAATCCGGGGCCTTTTACAGGATAGACTTATTCATGAAGCACTGGGTAAGGTCCTTGATCCGTTGAAGACCGCTGCCCGAGTCAGCATCATGATGAGTGATCCTGTCAGCAATCTGCGGTACTGCTATACCCCGATTGCAGCCTACATAGCTGATACACCAGAGCAAGGGCTCTTATCTGGCACTAATCCCAAAGGATCCCTGCTTACCCTTGCGACCTCAAAGGACTTCGGCGACCCATTTCTCCATCCCCCACACACAACAGCACATATAATTGCCGCTATCCAGAAAGCACTTTGGAAGTGCTCTCCGCTGGATTACAGTGCCTTTTTGAAGGTAGTCAAGACTCTCCATGTCGAGCATACTATGGTTTAGCAAGATAGAACGCTGCTACGCACTGTTGTGTTGAGTTGTTGTGGTTGATAGACGCACACGAAGGTTTTTGGGAACAAGAGTTAATTCAAACTCAGCTGTGGAGTTCGAAATATCTATACTACTGGTATGATTATATAATCTACCTAATTAGGAGTATGAACTACGATGCACTATCTCGTTCAACACTCCCCCTTGCTAAGCTGCCGATTTTAAGGCGTGTAAGCATCAGAGTATAGTGAAGAGTATGGTTAGGAAGAATGAAATCTAGTAAATTCTAAGTCCCAGTTCTGATCTGAATTGTTCGAACTTTATATGACCAAGATTCTTGGTTAACATATCTGCAGGATTAGAGGATCCATCAATGAAAAATATTTCGATGGTACCATCTTTGACCCAGTCTCTTACTACATGCCATTTAATCTCAACATGTTTGTTTCGAGTTTCAGTGACTGGATTGGATGCCATGAATATAGATCCTTGATTATCTCCACAGATAGGGATGGGTTTAAGTTTATACCCAAGTTCTTCAAGTAATTGTTTAATCCAAACTACTTGTCTGCTACAATCTGACAGGACAATGTACTCAGCTTCAGTAGAGGAGAGGGAAACGCGCTCTTGTTGTCGCAATCTCCAGCTGAAAGTACAATTAGCTAGTTTAATAAACCAGCCTGTCTGAGAGCGTCGAGTATTGGGATCAGATGCCCAATCTGAATCTGTACAGGCCATAAGACCAGATCCTTTTCCATCATAGATGAGAGCATAGTTTCGAGTACCAAGTAGATAGCGACATATGTATAGCGCTTTATCTATATGCTCTTGGGTAGGATTGGTGGCATGTTTAGATAATGCTGTAACAGCATATGCGATGTCTGGGCGTGTGCCAATCATGAGATATAGCAAAGATCCAATAATTGTTTGGAATCGTGTTCGAAGTTCAGGATTTACAGGACCATCATGCTTCAAAGGATAATATCCTTGAGGTAAGGGAGTGGGAGTAGATTTTGCGTTGATTAAGCCGAATCTTTCTATGATCTTTTCTAGATACGCGCATTGATCGACTAGTATCTGATGATCTTTGTGCTGAATGCGCATGTGGAGAAATTCTTTGGCAATACCAAGATCTCTGCACTCCCATTTCTTCATGAAATGTCCCTTGATCTCATCAACAATGGCCTTAGAGGGACCACAGAATATGGCATCATCTACATAGACAATGGCTACTACCATGTGGGAGCCTTTCCTTTTGTAGAGGAAGATGCCAGGGTCAGATTTCAGACGTTTGAATCCGAGTTCTTTCATGGACTCATTAAGAGTGTTCCACCAGGCTAATCCAGCTTGTTTAAGACCGTATAGGGCTTTCTTTAAACGAAGGACTTTGTCTTCAAGCCCAGGGATTTTAAAGCCTTCGAGGAATTCCATGTAGATCTCTTCATCTAGATCGCCATATAAATAGGCAGATCTTACGTCTACGGCTTCCATGTGCCATGATTCCAGTGCAGCGAGAGCCAACATCAGTCTGACTGTCTCATATCGCACAACTGGAGAGAAGATTTGGTCAAAGTCTACGCCTTCGACCTGAGAGAATCCTTTTGCGACTAATCGCACCCGTTTACGTCCATCAGGTTTGACGTCAAATACCCATCGGTTTTTGATGACTTTGCGATCTTTGGGTCGATCGACTATGTCAAACACGTCTCGTTTCTTTAACATCTCAAGTTGTTTGCGACATGCAACTTTCCATTCTTCTTGAGCTGCAGCAGGTAGATTTTGTATATCCTTAAATGTCCATTCACGAATAGGTTTAGCACTTGGATCCATGGTATCGTGCGAGATCGCCTTGGAGAGCAGATATTGAAGGAAAGATACTCCCCCTTCACGGCTCAGCTTCTCAACCTCATCCTCAGAATCAACTTCTGTGGGGGGAAAAACGGACGTGGAGGGACCCTCTTGAGGAGGTTCCTGGGGAGGTGAGCCGGGAAATTGACCAGGCATATCTGATTCTTCTACACACTTCTTCCACTTAGATTCTCTTTCGATATCCTTCACCTGCTGTACAGGATGGTCGTCACCATATACATTGTTGGGTCTGTTAGGGACGCGACGTTCTCTGCGAGGTCTTTGGGGGACTGCAGGTACAGCTGGGATAGGAGCTCGAGGAGGAGTGCGCTGTTTGTGCGGCGCAGTGGGAGGAGGTGGTCGTGGACCTTTAGGCGATGGAGTGCGAGGAGGACTAGGAGAGGATGGACGAGGAGATGGTGGATGTGTTAAATTGGTTGGTTCAGCTGGAGGTGCTGATTCGATGGAATTTGGAAGAGGAACTTCCACTTCTTCAGGTGGGGCAGCGACTTGTGGCTGCAGACGATGTGCCTGAGGTTTATCGCACTTGGGAAACAATTGCTCATCGAATAGAGCATTTGCTGATGTAAAAACAATATTATTGGGGGATCGCATGAATAGGAAGTTTGAGGTGTTTCCGGGTGCAACGCCTAGGTACACCATGAGTTCAGATTTAGGGGCCAGCTTATTGGTGCGAACATCTTGTGGGATGTGAACGTACGCTCCGCAACCAAAGACGCGTAGGTGGCTTATATCTGGGGACTGCAAATGCAGGAACTCATAGGGAGTACACCAATTATGACGTTTTAGGGGTGTACGATTGTACAGGTGTACGGCATGATCCCAACTAAACTCCCACCAAGATTGGGGAAAGCAGGCTTCAAGTCTCATGGCTTCAGATTTGTCCATGAGGGTGCGCATAAATCTCTCAGCGTGCCCATTTTGTTGTGGGGTATGGGGAGCACTCTGGAAAATGTGAATCCCATTGTCGAGCAATAATTTATCAAAGGCTTGAGATTTGTACTCTCCCCCTGCATCGGACATCCATCCTTTGATTATGGCATTGAACTGTGTTTTTGCCATAGCAATAAATTGCTTGGTGGCTTGCAATGCTGCATCTTTTGAGCGCAAGAGTTTAGACCAACCAAAGGAGGTGTGATCATCGAAGAAAGTAATGATGTATTTGTATCGATGATAGGATTCGATGGGAAATGACTTAATGTCAGAGTGGATAAGCTCAAAAGCCGTTGAAGCTCATTTGGAATCAGGGAAGAAAGGCCGATTAGGCATTTTTCCTTGGGCGCAGCCGGGGCACAAGGATTCTTCCTGAGGGAATTGAATAGATTCAGGGAAGCTGCAAGTGTGTTTTCGCGCATGTTTGAGAACTTCCTTTGAAGGATGACCAAAACGACGGTGCATGATGTCATAATTGGGGGCAGATTTTGTGAGGTTATGCTTTAGAGAGGGTATGTCCTCAATGGTGTACATGTTACGACCCATTCTGCCTGGAATAAAGAGTGTGAGAACGGTGCCGTCACCATATAGCATTTTGAGGCGGTTAACATCACCACGAATTTTTGCGCCAGCACGAAGTAATTGACCCATGGAGACAAGTCGGACTCCCAAATTTGGGATGTATCCAACATCATATAACTCGAGTATATGAGGACGATTTGTGTCATCGAGCCATCGTATAAGGCATGTACCTGTGCCTACAACATGTAAGACGCCAGAGGCTGTGAATACAGGCATTTGGTCTTCCTTTTTCAAGGGAGTGTAGGTGACATAGTCACTTCGGTCAGGAGTGAAGTGCATTGAAGCACCTGAGTCCAGTATCCATAATGGATTTGGGTTGGTACATCTCTCACACTTAGATTTTGAACCATGTGCACAGATCTCAATGTCCAATGAATTCATATCTACAGGTACAGAGGTATGTACAGTAGACAGAGTGCAGTCCGAGACAAAATTACGCGCTGTTGCGGCGTGCTCAGATGAGGACGGATCGGCAATGATGAAAGGGTAAGAGACATACCTTGGATAGGGGTCCCACTCATCGTCGGACCCGTAAATGTCAACCTGGTCTTCGTCATCCCAGGTTTCGGCAACAACGCCAATCTCCCGCCTCCGCTTCGAGGGAGGGCTCTCCAAGTCTTCCATCGAGAATGGACAATTCGTTTGAATGTCCTCTGGAAGTGTCTGATAAGGAACATCTTCCTCGTCAGAGAGCTCGCAAATATACGCACCGAGCGGTGCTGTAGAGGTGCCCTTGATAGGCGTTAGGTCATGGCGACTGTCGAACCACATCCCCGAGTTCTCTGCTTCTCTGGCAGCTTTGGAGCCAGAGAATATGTCAGAAAAGAGGGCGTCCCAATCGGTTTCGAGACGCTCACCAAGGGAACGTTTGAGAGGAGGGGAGGGGATACGAGGAGGTTGGGGCGAGGGGGTGTGGCGAATGTCAGACCAGTCAATGCAATCCAGGAGGGGGACGGCAGTGGAGAGAGAGCGTATGCTCTCAGAGGTCGTGGCCAGGTTCATTTCTTGTGCGTATGAAAACACACTTTGAACCTCTTTGAAGGCGGGAGGACTACCTTGACCTTGGAACATGAGAGCCGAGCGATGTGCGAGAGCTCGGGGATCCACTGTTGCTGGGACGTCGGCGATGCGAGTGATGGAAGCGAAGAGGGGTTGATTCTCTTCGACTAAGCCCAGATGGGCTTGGCCTCCTTGTTGTTTCTTGGAGAGGCGTTTGCCTCTCTGTCCTCGGCCAGCCTTACCCTTCCCTTTCTGCGCGCTGCTTCCTTGCTGCGACCCAGATGGCGCGCTAGGTTGCTGCTGCTGCTGGAAAGAGGGTTCTCCCTCCTTGCGCTTGACGGCCAAAATCTTGTTGGCGTGTTGGGGCGCCTTGCCCTTGCCATTACCCATCATAGACGTTTGCTCAAATTGTAGAACGATGGCGGCTCGTACTTTCTTGAAGGTTGGGTCCTTCGCCTTCCCTGTGGAGTCCTTCTCCTGAAGGGCGTTTTGGGCGATGTTGGTATACGAGGTCAGAAGCTTCGACAGGACGATCATCGCCTGGAGCTTAGCGGAGATTTCATAACCAGCGTCTTTGAGCTTGGAGTAAAGGTGCTCAAGATGAGCGAATGCGGGAGTAGGATTTGAAGATGCGGGGATGGCGAGTTCCATCATCGCCTTGAAGTCTGAGTAGACTTGGAGAATCTCCATCTTGTCGAAGTCCGCGCTGAGAGCGTCAAGGAGGTCGGCGGCGACATTTTTGGACTTATACTTCTGCTGAAGAGCAGGAGACAGGGCGGTATGGATGGTACCAACGATCTTGTCGTTGTTGGAGTGCCAGTCGATGAACTGGTGGCGTTCCTCCGAGGTAGAGGTGGTGGTGAGAGCAGCAGGGGACGAGAGCTGAAGGACCCAGGTAGAACCTGTGGCTTTGAGGTAGTTGACCATGGTGGTCTGCCATTGGTGGTATCTGATCCCGTTGAAGACGGGGAGACGAGTGGTGGAGGTGGATGCATTGGAAGAAGACATAGTTTCTAAAACGCAAAGTGTCAGTAGAATATACCAACATAGGTTCCCCTTAGCGCCCGCTCGCGCAAATAGGTATGGATGCGCTAAAAGCGACGATCCGAACCATATGTGGCGGTTGGGACAACTAACCAGGTCGTGTGTGAAGCAGCAGACGAGGTGGACACATACGGTGTCTGATGCAGCGTACTTTGGTGCAGCAGGTTAACGCACTCCTCAGTCGTGCATCAGGGCTCATAACCTGTCGAGCATACTATGGTTTAGCGAGATAGAACGCTGCTACGCACCGTTGTGTTGAGTTGTTGTGGTTGATAGACGCACACGAAGGTTTTTGGGAACAAGAGTTAATTCAAACTCAGCTGTGGAGTTCGAAATATCTATACTACTGGTATGATTATATAATCTACCTAATTAGGAGTATGAACTACGATGCACTATCTCGTTCAACACTCCAGTTGAACGGAGTCATCGAACCGTTTTGGTTAGGCTGGCTATTATCTTGTCCATCCCTTTTCCTTCATATTGAACCCCTCCACCACTTTTTCTGCTTCTCCTGGGACCACGATGTCAAATGGTGCATTGTGGTTGTGATGCCTCTCGAGATCGATTTCCGGTTTTCTCTAGTACAGCCTGCAGTCGGTTATCGCAGATTTGAAGATGGGATTTTGGCTTTGAAGCAGGTCACTGGGCATGATCATTGCGCTATCCAACGTTACATTATCAGTGTCATTGCTGGTTCCACCCCCCGCTGTTTCCTTATTGCAGTCCGGGCGCTGGTCGATTTTCGCTACCTTGCACAGGTGCCTGTGTTTTCTGACGAATCCCTCGAGAAGCTGACGGAAGCCCTCCAGCTATTTCACGAAAATAAAGATGCCATTGTCCAGGCTGGCGGTCGAAGGAACTCGTGGGAGATACTGAAGCTAGAACTGCTTCAGAGTGTTGTGTCAAACATCCGCTGCTCTGGCCCTGTGACGCAATGGTCTGCCGATGCTACTGAGCATGCTCACGTCCAGGAAATCAAGACTCCCGCCCAGTCAACTAACAACCAAAATTATTACAACCAAATTGCCCGCTACCTTGATCGCTCCGACAAATGCTCACATTTCAACCTCGCCACATCTTCTCAGGCTCTGTGCAAGCAACTTTCCCTCATTGATGATGACGCTGACAAGCAGAACAATGATGTTGAACCCGTCGAGTCTGCTCCTCTCCCTAGTGAACAGATGAGTCTTTCTCGTCCAGCAATGAATTATTTTATCCTCGCCGATGCTCTCTCACGCGGGTCCATTCCTAATGTGCTGAAACCACTTCGGACCTTCGTGACCTCTACTACCGCTTTCCATCTTGCAGCAAAACCAAGTCTCCGCATGACCGTTGATGAGGCTGCAACGCATTTTCGAATCCCTGACCTCCGTCCTGCTATTGGAGAATTTCTTAAGCACATACAGGATCGTTCGAGCCATCCCGTCTCTGGCGTAAGGACCCCAGACGACAATTCACTGCTCCCGTTTGATCAGGTACAGATATGGTACAAAGTTCGCATACAGAACCCCCTTTTTCACGACAAGCAAAATGCAGACGTACCTCAAACCTTAAGGGCGCTTCCTCCATCTCCTGCTCACAGTCATGGCCTATATGACTCTGTCGTCATGAGTCCTGGCTCTGAGAGCAATTGGCCTTGCCTGGGCCTTAATGGTATGTCTGATACATATGAATTGTCATGTGCCATACTTATCCCGACAACAGGTCACTTTGTTGCCCAACTTCGGCTCATTTTCCGTCTGTTGGGCACGGACCATCTGGTTGCTTATGTCCAGCATTTTAATGTTGTTTCTCAGGCCAGTATAAACAATGTTCACACCGGAACGGGGATGCATTTACTCAGACGTGCAACGAAATCAAATGAGACGCGAATCGGCGGTGTAGTCCCTATCTCGAACATATGATCTGCTGCACACCTAATTCCAAATTTTGGCAAGGAGGCTCACTCGCGTTTGTCTAAGCAAAATTGCTACGAGGTATCGGATGAGTTCTGGTTAAATAAGTATTGGTTGAAGGAGTTCTATTACGCTCTGAGTCAGTTACTACATTGGTTGTATTACTTATGATGTGGTAATCAGCCTTCACGATCGATTACCCAATAACTCTTAAACCGTCACATTGACTGCTTCATTTTTTGAATCGCCACTCCCACTGGAATACCCAGAGGATCCCCGACCTGTTTATATACAGCGCATAAGCCATTTTATCATTTCGTACTGAGTCAGCTGATACCTGAGTCTCATTACTAAGCACAATACACCACTCTCTCTATGTGCAGTAAGTTAGGCTCCCAGACTCCCCAGATAGGCTCTAGGAACCCCAGCGCTCACAAAAACATACAGCTTGCTACACCCCCCCAGATACGCTGCAGAGTGGACACGTATCGCGAATCTATGGACCCGAAAGTGGATGAAGACACAGCCCCGGTCCACTGTTCACTGGATATGGGACAGACCATAAGCTTCCTAGATTGCTTTTTTTCTGATGGCACCATGTTCAACAACTACGAGAACTCAAATACGAATAGCATCAAGTCTGTCCTTCACACCCTGGAAAATCAAGGATTACGCCGAAGAGGTCGTTGGACGAACTGCCCCAAGCCCTCTAAGGCGACGGCCTATTCGGAAGAGAGCATGGCCTCTTTTTTCAACAGTATAATAAATAAAGTCCAGGGTATTCACGCCACGAGGTATGTGCTAGTGATTTAACTTACAATGTTTCAGTTACATTCAACTTCATATTAGGTGATGGACTGCCAAGGCTGCGCAGATGCCAATGGTTGGTTTATCCAGCATCATTCGGAAGCCCGATCTCCTCCTTTGCGACCAAGAAGTGATCCAAAAGCATGTTGACAATAACAACAAGTTCGATATCTGAACTGATGTATATGCCATGGGGGAAGTGAAAAAGACTCATTCTGACAACAGCAAAAAGGCTTCGTATGTGGAGCTGGCTGGAAAGGCTGTGTTTACGCTTGAAGCTCAGGATGGCCGTTATGCGATGCCTGGCATCCGTATCTTGGGGACACATATCATCCTAACCCTCTTCGATTGGGGAGGTTCAATCTCTACCCATCCCCTCGACCTTCACACCTATCCCGAACAATTCCTCCGTATCCTCCTCGGGGTTACTTTTGCCAATGGGATCATTCTCGGCTTTGATCATACAGTCTCCCCAGTTATCAATGGTCAGAAGGCGATTCAGATTGTCAAACAAGGCAAATGCTACGTCGTTTCGGTCACTCAACTTCTCTTCATATCCGGGTCACTACATGGTTGTGGTACAACTGTCTGGAGTGGTATGATTACCATTGATCACGGAGAGGAAGAAGTCGTCATGAAGGACTCCTGGGTCGATCCGCTGCGAAAATTTACTGAAGGTCGAATATTGAAGATTCTGGAGAGCGCGAATGTGAAGGGCATACCAAGGCTGGTGCATGAACAGCAGGTACGAACTCTACACCCCGTCACGAAGAAAGCCTTGAACCATTCGACCCACATCCTTTGCTCACTTGTCTCACACACTGGCCTTCCCTACTACCTATGTGTAATGTCTCGTCTCATGTCAAAACCAAGGGGATCACCGATCTTCGAGTTCTCTTCCCTTGCTGAACTTCTAGTCGGCCTAATCGATTGCTTATCCAGTGAGTCGTGTTTACGTTGAATGCAGAGTGACACTCGTTTACATGCCCTGCAGTGCATCATGAAGCCTTGCGGAAAGCAGCCGTACTCCACCATGATATCAGCCTTTTCAACCTGCTTCTCGTCGCAGCGGCTGAGAGTGAACTTGGAGTGGACTTCTTGGATTGAGTGCTCCAAGAACCTGATAAAAGCCAAATTTGTGAAAAAATCAATGCTCTTCCTCGTCGTGGTCTCCTCAACGATTGGGGTTATGCTGTCCCAACTGGTGATGCAAATTCCCCATCTGTTGACCTATCTACCCCATCTGCCACTCCTCAAATCTGTGTCAGGCGACAAAATGCCTCGCTACTAGTGTCTCGAGCTGAGTTGCTCGATACCGACGAGGTTGTGATCCCTATGGCTGATGAGCCCTTTGATCATGAATTCGACGCCTCCTTTGATGCGAGCCCGCTTCATCGCATGGTGGGTATCTCCTGACTATCCTTGGTCATTTTTCTTACGCGGTGCAGGGAATGTGGGCCTGGATGGCCACAGAATTGTGCTACTTAGGTCCTGGAGTCCCGGTTGAGCATGGAGCCCATCACAACGTTGAGTCTTTCTTCTATGTTTTGCTGGCCGTCTGTCTACTGTATGACATGCCTGATGTACCCATATCCGCTGCCGTCCTTGCGGAATGCTTCAATCCGTTCTTTGTGGTAACGCAGCCCAGCAATCATAAGACAGTTACCATCCAATCCGATTTCAGCTGGACAGTCTACATTCTTCCAAATATCTTGCGATATTTCCAGCCTGTTGTCCCTCTCCTCAACAAAATCCGCAAAGAGCTTATTTTACCTATCATGCTAGAAAACAGTGAACTCAAGATGAATCACGATTTCGCTCATGATCAGTTCATCGACGCAATCACCAAGACGCTTGCTCAGCTCGGGGAAGAGTATTGGGTGATGCCGCTGAAGGAGGTAAAGAGCGACGATGGTATTTCCACACAGATAAGCTCGAATGCAGCGTTGTTACCAGGGCCCTCAAACAATCCTGTCCATTCTGCTGTCTTGTTGTCCCAGGACAGCCTCCCCTGACTACCCTCGATTCAGTTGTCTACCACATCTTCAGGGAGTCACTCCAAACGTCGCCTCGAAAATGAGAGCGAACCAGGCTCTTGGACAGCGAAACGGCATGCTCAGGATACCAATCAGGGACTAGCAGAGAGCTCTGGTTCAGGCGGCCTTAGGGTGCCTGGCCCTCGAGCCTTGCTCTCCCAGAAGCTAAGACAAGCTACCAGTGTGCCACTTTGATAGTCTGATGGACTTGCCTTTACATACTACTACTCGTACTGTAACCCTGACGTATGTAGCTTCACTTTCTGATTCACAACCCCGACTTCTCTGTTTGCGCAACTGAAGCCTCCATATGCGAGACGTAATGTGTCACATGTTCAGCGTAAAATTTAAAGGTGACTCTGCAGGCGACATGACCACTTGTCTTTCACCTCTGCAATGTCTAACAAGCGTAGAATCATCTACAAAAGTGAAGACGACGGGGACGAGGATGATACTGGCAAGAGGCCTCGGCCTGCTCCAGCTGTCCCAGACGATACCCAACTAGGTACGTACTTGCCATTCATTCAGGGTTGACACTGTTGGATTGGCACTAGAAACACAAGTCAGCATCATTGCACGACGCTCTGGATGCACTGGGAGAGGTAGCGGGGGGAGAGTGGAGCAATTGAAGCAATTCAAACAACTGCAGATGCAGCGGTCGAAACGGCCTTCAAGGACTGATGTCGCTACACAAGGTGAAGACGTTAATCCAATGGCACCCTCCCAGGTTATCAAGGGAAGCTCTCGCAAAGGCAGGTCAGACATCCTGGACCAGATCAGCGTACAATCCAGGGCCACCTCACATGAGCCATCACCCTTGCAGCCAATGTTTTCGTTGGCAGCTCCAGGGGACACATTTGGTTTCAGATTACCACCAGAGACCGAGCATGGCAATGAGACCCGCCCTCGCCCCTGCCCCCACCTCCACCCTTGCATCCGAGACTCCTTGGCTTCATCAATGCCTTCTGTTCCACTTTCATCGAATGCCTCATTGGGTAGGAGTACTTCAACTGCACCAACGTCTCGTTCCGCTTGTTCTTCTATGAACAATAAGCATGTTCAACAGCGAAATCCCCCAGCATCCACCTCTGAACAGCTGAGTTCATCAGCTTCTGGCCCCCCTTTATCATGGTATGACAGTGAGCTCACCCCTCTGGCACCTCCGGTTTCTCGCGTCCGAGTTCGCCAGGATAAGGCTCCAGAGCCCGCAGGGTTTAATGACTTCGATGAAATGGATACAGCCTCTACTCCCTTCCCACATCGTGCTGGAACGGAGGGGGCTGCTGTCCCTGATCAACATGCAAGTATCACTTCTATTGTGTCGTTTCAAGCTAGCTCATCTCTTTTCTAAGATTGACGAGACAACACCTAGCAAAGATGAAAGGGAGGCAGAGCAGGCGCTTCATGGTAAGTCATTTCATTGAACTTGCCGAACAAACTAAGCTAGACAACCTTGCAGCTAACGACGGGTATGCGGACCCATTGCCGTCTGGTATGTTTCCTTATTGACCAAATACCTCATCTAATTGAACATCGCATTAGACAATGAGGCTGGGGAGTCGGATACACCTCAAGCCCAACAGAGTCGGTCCTTGGGAGATCGGGCCATGGGCCAGCCGCGTACGAATGCGCAAATGCCTCAGGACGTCCTGGTTGTACACAGGCAACACAATTGTGCCCCTCAGCTCCCTAGCAATACTCAACTACTGGCAGCCAGGGAGCGCCAGATTTTATCTGCTAACCGGGCTCCTGATGTACTAGATGACGGTGATGAGCAAGATTTGCCTGCTATCTCTGTCCCTCCACGCGGTTCTACAGCAGGTGGTGCAGAGCCCTGGCAACTTCAATACTACGATCCACCAACTTGCGATATCATTGAATGCGCAAAGCAATTTTCCCATTGTGATGCCGCATCTATTAACTCTTTTCCCGTCCGCACTGCATTTGACGCTAAGGCCACAGAGTATATCAACGAGGCAATTGCCGAGCGCCAAAAGTGCCGCCTGATCATCTCAGAGGGTAAGTCCATTGTGTCTGTACGGTATCCTATGTCATTCAATCCGTATTTTAGGTTGGTGGCCAGCGTGTGCTTTGGGCATTGTTAGATTGGTAAGTATCATTTTTATTTTATACTCATGATAACACTTGTCTTGTAGCTATGGGAGGATCTCGGAAATTGGCGCTCCGCTCTGAAGAAGAAGGCCCGTATGTTCGTAAACCAGCGATACCAGTGGGATCCCGAAAATCGCCGCGAGCAAAATGCAGAGATCGCCAAGAATCTTCTGGGTGGCGGAGGTTTGTTTCTGAGACACAGATCCGACGAAGAGGCAAGTCTACTAATCCGAGATTCAATTAACTAACAACATTTCTAGGGCCGCGTCAACAACCTTGCCCATCCCGCTCTCTCGGGCCTCATAGTTGATTTCTTTTACGCTGGTGCTACGTCCATTGGCAAGTTGTTTCCGGAAGTCTTTGCTGAAGAAGTACCAAGGGTGACTGTGGCGATTGCAGCAACAGCGGTCTGATTTTTTTTTGGTTATTACTCCGAATCCCTTCTGACGATTTTATAAGCTCAAAGTCGCTCTGGACAAAATTGCGTTGGGCCAAAGCGAGGTTAATTTTAGGGTCAACACGTACCTGCCTGTCTACACGGAGATTCTTGGGCTAATGAATAAATGCGACACCAGTCCTATTCACTGTGCCAAATCAAGGATCTGCGTGTGCGGTGGGCTCAGCTGGGAAGGTGCGTGCTTTCTGATTTGATTGCTAACCATGTCTGATGTGCGTAGCAACAGTATGACTAATCAGGAACCTGGTAATGTCGGATGTGGATTTGATGTCGTCATTAATTGATCTTGTGTTTTTGGTACTATACTAAGTTTGCACTAGTACAGTCACTGAGAATGTCATTTGGATTTGCCTAGATTTTCTACTCAGTC
>JBBPMY010000227.1:0-23626 GCA_038090615.1 Phylloporus gajari | reverse complement strand
CATCATATTCTGTCATTAAATATATTAATTTGCAATGATAACACATAGAAATCACTTAAAAACCCTCCAAAAACACTCAAAAAATAGTAAAAGTAGTCAAAAAATCACAGAAAATTAGGGGAACATTTCCTGATTAGGTAGTGTGGCTGTACACCGGTTGCAACCGGTTGCAACCGGTTGGCAACTGCAGTCTTTTGTCTGAGAAATCAGGCAACTTGCAACTGCAGTCTAGTTGCCGACCAGTCCAGTCCAGTCCAGTTGCCAATCTTTTGATCAGTCCGCAACTGGACTTTAAAACACTAATCCAACTTGACCTGCAAGAAGGAAGTTAGAGTGTACCCAGAGTAATCATCAATAAATATGAGAATAAATTTAGCATGAGAATGTGATTCAATTGGTAGTGGGCCAATTAAGTCAGTGTGAACCAGTTCAAGTGGATGGGATGCTTGTTTTTCAGATTGTGGAAAGGCACAATCAGACATTTTACCCAAAGAACATCCTTTCCAGTGAATGTTCTCAGAAGTATCTTGGAGTTGAGGAACTCTGGTGAGATTCGTGTATGCATGTCTTAAAGCGTTTTTTGACATATGACCGAAATGCTGATGCAAGATTTGATAAGAATGTAGATCTGCAAGAGAGGTTACAGATCCTATCATTGGAGTAATCATATTAGACTGAAACCAATGAAGGTTGTTAGTGGGTGATGAGGCTGTTGCCCGGATCACCTCACGTCCTCTCTTGTCCCAAATGCTAGATCCTCTTAATGTTATCTCACAGCGAAAGCCGTGGTCTGTTAATGAGGGAACAGATAGAAGTCTGTTCACCATATGTGGAGCATACCAAACATCATTTAATGTTATGATTGTTGGATCAATTATACCATCTGTTTGTTTTAGAAGAACTGTGCCTGGTCCATATAATGGAGATGATTCTCCATTTGCTACAGATGCCTTTTTAGAATACTGATTTAGATGAACAAAGTCATCTCTAAATAGTGATAAGTGATGTGTGCATCCACTGTCAATCATCCAATGATTCTTAGAGAAATCACTCTTCAGAGATTCTTCTCCAAGATAGTAGCAAAGGTATTCATTGCTCTCTTCATCATAGAAGGTTACTCTATCATCATCCTCATAGTCTAATCTTTGTCTCTCATATATATGAGGTCCTCTCGAAGGAACATGCTGTTCATGAGTCTGATTGACTATGAATAACTCATAAGTTTGTTGCTTTGAACAACCCTGTGAGTTACCTCTTGGTTCTTCATACACCTGCTGTGTATGAGCAGAAGAATGAAATGCTTCCATAGATGTGTAAGGTATTTTTGATGTATGAAGAGCGCTGTGATTGTTAAAATGATTTCTTTGAGAGATCAAACCTCCAATGGCTATCACTGTCTTCTTCTTCTTCTCCTTTCTCTTCTTGGTTTGTCTCGAAGCATCTTCTTGCTTCAGTGTTATGTCTCGATCAGTTTTGATCAGTATCCGAGAAGGTCCTGCTCCTTCTTTCATCTCAGAGTTAGAAAGAGGAGCTCCTTCAAAAGCAAGGGCAATAAACTTCATCCATACCTGAATCTTCATGTCCCATCTCCCATGTGTTCATGTTTTCCAGAGGTTCTTCTAGGATGAGGATAACTCCCTCTGAAGTTTCAGGCCAAGGTAGCATGTCCTCACTCCAGTGTGCTTCCTCTGTTTCATTTAATTCATCAGTGTCACTTTCCATGATGACTTCATGGATGAAACCTTGTTCTCCATCTATCATATTGGTAGCGGATGCCTTTCCCTTTCCCTTGTTCTGCTTTCTTAGCTCAAAACCAGCTCAGCTAGCTTCCTTTTTATCTTTAAAGGAAGTGGGTCTCCTTTGGAATTTAGTACATCCTTGTGGACCACTATTTCCAGAGGGTTGGTTCAGTCTGGAACCACTAGCCTTAAAAGGACACCATTTATGATAAGTGGGTGGTCCCTTGTGAATTACATTGGTTCAATTTGCAGTGCTCACCTGTTGAGAAGTGGAAGGTGTGCTTATCTCAACGTTTGAGATTCTGGTTTTGAGATTTCATCTCGATGCAAGCATTGAGACTTCTGCCAAGATTTTTGTGGTGATTGTATCTACCATGAAATTGGCAATTTCTGTGGTGAGTGTCACAGTAGAACAGAACTGGTACATATCTCCTGGGAGCCATTCCAGTAGGAACATGGCTTTGAAGGAGTTGAGAAGGACTAGACCAGCATCTTTCATCTGGTCAAAAAGTGAAGTGACACAATTAATGTCTTCACTTGCCATTCTCGGATTAATAGTAATCCAGTTAGCTTGGTGGAACAAATGGAACTGTCCAGCTAAGCCTTATGATGCAAACAAAGATTACATCTTCTCCCAGATTACTTTTGAGACTGAGGCTTTAATAATGAAAGCATCACTGATTGTGTTGGCAATAATGCCACACACTCTTTTATCAATGACTTCCCACTTTGCTTGATTAGCGTTAACTGTTCCAACAAATGTGGTGGTCCCAGAGATCCAGGACCATACAGAAAGGCATTGGAGAACTGATTGTAGATGCACACACCATATGGGATAATTGGTGGGACCTTTGAGAATAGGTATGCAAGTGATGATTGTGTTATTGGTTTTGAAATCAGAAGGTACGGTGATGGCAGCCATTTAGAGAAATTGGATAATATCTGTCAAACTGTATTCAGTGAATAGTTCTTCATAAATATGAGACAATAGATTGAATTCTGATGGTACTTCTTGTGTTTCTTCATCCGAAGAGTCTGGTAATGGAAAATCCTGAGGGTGTGGAACCCAGGTAGATCTCCTTCTTCTAGTCTGTAACCATAGAAGGGTTCAACATTCCTTTTTGTTGAAACCTTTCAGTTTCTTTTCATCCCAGTATGTCTTCCTATCCTCTTTTGTGAGTGGTCAAAGGGAAGAATTTTTAGAAGGTGTATACATAGAAAGATTTGTAGACTGTCTTTCGAAAGTTCTATAGTGAAGATATTCAAAGTAATGGGAGTTTTTAATCTCTATTATTCTCCCATCTCTTTCATACTTCAAGACTCTTTCTGAAGTGGTTATGAAAGGCATGTCTATAGTATGAAGGTTATTCCAACAGTTTAGTTGAACAAAATTTTTCATATCTTCATAATCTTCTGCATATTGTAAATTGACATGATAATCATCCAATGGCCAAAGAGGATTTAAAAGAGTAGTACCATAAATACTAAGTGCGTCAACAAGTTCTTCATTTCTCTTCACCTTGCTCCACAGCACATCTCTTTCCAAGTTGGTTAGCTTGGGAAAGGAATTCAGTATGTCCTCTATTCTTTGTTTCCCCCCCTATGTCTACGAGCAGTGCCCCGCCTAGCATGGCCAGTGCTTACAGGGACTCATAGTTGGCTTGCTCCATTCAAATTGGAGCTTTCAAACTTGTCAAAGTGGGGGGTTCCAAGAGCCACTGGGCAAACAGCCCCTCTGTCATCCTGTGAGGCTCCTCCTGTAGCAGGAGGGTTTCAAGTCTCATTGCCAGCTGTGGTGACAGTGGGTAATGAAGAGTGGGTGAGGATGGAGGGGTTGACTGTGAGGGCTTGTTCTGCATTGAGTCGCTGCTGGAGGGTGTGTCAGGCTGCAAGGGTGAGGATGGAGTGGATGCTGTTGAGGGCAATGGCCTCTCTGACTGCAAGAGCTTCCTCTTCCTCTGTGGATCCTGCAGTGTGGTTGTCCTCATTCTGTGGAGTCCAAGGAACAGATCTTGTGGCAGAGCATAACCTATATGGGGAAGAGGTGTCAAGGAGGTTGTCTGCATGGTGTTGAGAGTATCAAGGAGGTTCAATGAGGGCTTGGACAATTGGAGTGTTTGGGGGAGAGATGGGAGTGTGTATGGAGGGTAGTCCTGGATTTCTGATGACTCTGAAGAATTCAAATGAGATGAACTGATGGTCAAGTAAGTCATCATTAGATCCATGTCTGACAACATCAGTCTCACCGTGATGGTGGATTTCTCCTTGTTCTATTGCACTGTTGCAAATTGGACAAGGGATTTCAAAGGGAATGCCTGGTGCAACCAGATGAGTTTCTCTTATTGGTCTAGTACAAGTCTCATACCAAAGGGGTCTACCAGACTGTTCTGGCATAGGATTCTCCTCTCTAGGAGGGGGTTCCATGGGATTCTCTGAAGGTTCTTTGGGTTTGGATGGTTTGACACAAGGTTCTCGAGATGGAGTTCCTCAGGTGTTGGATGCCGAAATGCTGTCACTTACTGAGGGTGGTATGAGTCTACTTGAAGCCACCATCAGCAATAGCTCGTGTGAATGCATTTGAGTTTTTATATGAGCAATCACTATTAGAGCCTCAGATTTCTTCCAGAATACAGCAAATCCATGTTCAAAACTGAACAACAGGCATTGAGCCATTAGCTCCACCACAACAGCCATTTCAAGGCCATTATATAAATTCGTGAACAGAGTATAAAGAAAAAGAATATCCAGCAACCACCATGAATCTCCTGCATGTGAGACAGAGGGAGGCATCATGAAAGCTAGCGAAAGACGGACTCCCTTGTCTAGACAACAGGGCTCATAACCTTTTGGAGTGGAAAGCTCCAAATGGTAGAGGAAATGAGTTAAGTGGGAATACTCACTTAATATAGGAGACTTGAGGTGGTAATCAAGGATAGGGTAGTGCTTGGTGTAGACACCAAGTACAAGAGAACAGAGATGGATATTCTGTTAGAGGAGTGACTAGGTAGGAGCTCCTTCTTATATACAGTACATTGTATTTGTATCTGTATGGTTGTTTTAAATACATAGAACAATAACAGCCAATGGCAGTAAACTCTCTTATCATACTATTAGTAATAGCCAATGGCAAAACATGAGCAGTGTCATATAGAAAATGTAATGATCTATTAAGATAGGATCTTGTGTAATCATACATACTAGAAAGATAAGATAGATAAGAAGATAAGCATGATCTAGCATCTGATAGATGCTGACTGATGTCTGACTGACATCTGACTTATGTATGACTGATGACATAAGTATCAGTCTCAACAGACTCAACTGCAAACACAGGTTTGTGTGAAATGTGCCTCAGGAATACTGGCTGCTATCACCAGCCAGTGGCAGTGTGAGTTTATGCAGCATCACTGAGCATCCTCTTAAATGCCTGTCCAATGCAATGTATGGCAGCTTCTTGGGCCATGTCATGCACCTACAGCACCATGACAGATCTGTGACTGGCTGTGAGCAGATGTGATATGATGCGCTTCTAGACTCACTGTCCATTGCAGTGTGTTCAGCAGGTCAACAACATTGGGACCTTCCAATGAGAAATGTAGTTTACATACTGGTCCAAGTTATGCTGTTGTCA
The DNA here is from genome assembly GCA_038090615.1 of Phylloporus gajari. Taxonomy (NCBI): domain Eukaryota; kingdom Fungi; phylum Basidiomycota; class Agaricomycetes; order Boletales; family Boletaceae; genus Phylloporus; species Phylloporus gajari. The sequence continues at coordinate 18,256 of JBBPMY010000227.1, read as the reverse complement.
CTAGAGTTATAGCTAAGGATCAATTTGCCCATATGACCAAGCATGACTGCATGTGACCTGACCACAGGACCTATGTTATGCTCCTTGACAAGCTGAGTAAATACTAGGTAGTTCTGCTGGTCCTTATCTTTACATTCCCACCACTATCCTGAATCCAAACAGTGTTGCCTACAGAGATTCATTTCAACTACAACATATCACATGGATGATACTTGCATAATATGAGAGAAAATGTAAACATGTAGTATATTTGGACATACACAGAAAGTTATCAACTGCATTCAGCAGGTGCCCAGCCTCCAGGCATCAGGGCCAAAAAAACAAGGAAAAGCATTTTTCATCCAGTAGTTGGCTGCAGTGCAGGGACTCAATATTCTGCTTTCTGAACAGATCTATAACTCACTGGTTGTCAGTCCAAACATGCCTCCTGTTTAGAACAATGAAAGTCTTGCAAGTTAGTGCAAGCGATGGCCATAATATATCAGCCCCTCATGATGTCCACATCATGGTCATCTACAAATCTGTGAGACTCCAAGACATCCTGAACTGCCACTTCACTGCCAAAGCAACATAAGATATTTTCCCATTGTTGGTAAGATTCTTCAGCATCTGCCATTGCTGCAGCATTGGCTGTCTTGACCTGCAATGCTTCAAGAAGCTTCTGTTTCAAAAAATCTGATTGTTGTGCAGTGGTCTACAAAAACCTAGATAAGATTGTTTAAAGTATAACATCAAGGAAAATCTCACCTCCAATTTCCTTGAGCAATAGCAACTGTGATCACTGGAGGTAGGGGAAATCTTGCTATGGTATGAGAATGTGTTCTCAATAGGTGGTAGATAAGGTACACTGGGGAGTGGTGCAGTGAAAACTGCAAGTGGGGCCTTAGGGGTTTCTGTCATATTGGAAGTCGGTGGGTTAACAAGAGAGAGGACAATCAAGGGAATGTCGTAATTATATATATTGTACCTTGTGTGACACATCACGCAGTGTTTGTGACACGATACCTTCCCACACAGCATTTGAATACATTGAAATGTACTTACACAAAAACAAGATTTGAATCACAAATATAATTGATGAGGAATGTTGGTCTAGAAAACTTGCATCATCATAAGCAGCACATCAAGCCCCATAGCAGTGAGAGGTCCCTACTCTTGGTTTCTGACACCCTGCAGGAATGTGTAAATCTGACTCCATTCTTCTGTGACCAATTGAAGATGCAGGGGATCAAGATATGGTGGGGAAAACGAATGGGTTCTCAGCATGTATGCTTGGAGCTCAATGACTAACTGAACAAGAATATGAATAATCAACAGAACAAGGGGCACAATGGTGACTTACCCATGCAAGGACAAATGCAAGTTTTTCAATCTTATATGTGATAAACAGGCTAGTAGCAGCAGATTTGTGTGGATTAACCAGGTTTGGTATGATCTTTATCACCCTGACCCAATATGGGGACCTCTCATCTGCCAGCCTCATTTGAACAAATCTCTGCACTGCAGGGTTTGTGAACTATGATATCAAGTCAGGGCCAGGCACAATATGAAACATCAAATATGCAAATATGGGGCTCCATGTGGTATTTGTTTTGGTATACTCAATCAAGTGTAGGTAAAGGTCAGTGTAAAGCTACTGAAAGGTCACAGGGTCATCTATAGGGAGAGAATTCACAACATTTAGGATATAGTTGTCAACATGTTTCCATGTCTGATCTAGAAATGTGTATGGAATCAGACGAAGCTAAATATATTACATTAGTTGTGTACAGAGAATGGAGACAAATCTCACAAGCCGCAATATAATCCCTTAGAAATTGTCTTGTATTTCATTAAATCGGTGAGCAGCAAATTCTTGTTGGCTGATGAACATCAAGGGAACTGAATCAGAACTCATCAGTAGGGGATCAAACCATCAAATAACATACTTACTTCGTAAATTGTGCTGCCAACCATCATCATATGTGAGGTGGCTAGATATGATAGAGTTTATCATATCTAAGAGACCACTGTCATTCAACAACACCCCAGCATTCACTACAAGAGAAATATCAATCATATTCATGAGTAACTTGTGTAATAAAATAGTAGCACAGTCAAGAAACATAAGGAACTAGTTGTTAGTGTTCCCTTGAATTTCATCAAATGCATGCTCTGAAAAAAAAATCAAAAGAATGTTACCTATGATTTGTTTTACATACTGACAAGACTCTGGAGTGATGTGACTTGCATGCCAATTGGAGGCTGGTCATCAACGAAGTCAAAATCACCAACCAGGGTATCTGTTGTTGAGGCAACCTTGTCAGTTAGGACAGATGGTGCATGAGGCACTAGGTGGCTCTGATCGGCAGACATCATAGTGACAGAGGTACAAACCTTGAGTTGGGGTCCAAAACTAAAAGCCATCTACTTAATTGTGACGATCTGTCATGGCTTGCAGTGACAGTGACTTGGTTGCTTTGAAAATGTGGATTGTTGAGAGCACTGTTTCTTACAATAACCATGTGGGCCTCTGCATTCTAAGCAAATCCAATTAATGAGTTTCAGTATGTACTTCATTCAACTACTACTTGGCTCTAATGTCCTTTGCTACTGTTCCACATATGTGCAGCACAACTTCAATGCATATTTGGTATAATTACTTAATGCATGGCACCTTAGTTATGTAATTCAAATTCAATTCAGATCTGGGAGGTCCCCGCTGAGTTAAGATGTTGACCACCATCAGTGCCAACTCAGATCTGCAGCAGCTGCCAGTTGTGATGCCTCCCCCCTTGGTTAGTTTTTCAGAACATGCTGACAGTGTTGCCTCAGGGGTAAGTTCATTGTGAACTGCATGCATGTATGCTTGTCCTTGCCTACCTTTATACTCCTGTCAACTCCTGCACCATAGTCATGCAGAGACCTTCGCACCAGCACATATGTGCACTTGTGCACCCACTCACCCTCATTTAATGTTGCCTTCCCTGCCACCTGGATGCACATACACCCCTTGTCCCCCACCACCATGCACCATCATTTGGGCACAAGTACCCTTCTTCACCCTTGCCCAATTATGTACACATGTACTTTTTCTCTCACACAGGTTATTGTTGTGTTGTAGGACATGCACCACACCCAAATCATCTTGTATGGCACCATCCATCTGCTCCATCTCATGCACACTGGGTGGCTGCATTCTCACCCTTGCTATCTAAATGTGTCCTTAATGTGTATGTACATGCATACTTACCCTCATCCTTCTGCCTTGTTGTCTAGGCATGCAAACCCCTCCCCTCACTGCCTGTACTGTCACATGCGCACGCCACCCTTCCTTGCCACCTGATTACATGCATATGCAGGCTGTCCCTCCTCTCTCTCACAGCCTCAGGTCTCACCATGTGACCACATGTGCATGGCTTGTCCTTCCCTTGTGCACACCACTTGTTCTCACTTTCTCCCTTGCTTTCCCTTGTGCATGTCCATCACATCCTCACCCTTGTTACTTGGACATGTCTGCATACATGCACATAGACACTGGCCCTACCTCCCCCTCACACATCCTCCTGACTCTCTGTTCACCCAATGTTGTCCAACCTTCTTTCTCTAGCATCTAGCTTTACCACTAACTCCACTCAACTCAGCAAAACAGGTGTGTCGACCATTTTGTTCTATTCTGACTCATCTACAACCTGAGAATGAGTGCAGCAACTTCACCTCACAGTGTCTGTTACTGCCAGACCATATCATATCATATCATTCTCAGTGGCCACAGGACATCGTAACCTTCATGAACAAGGAGAGCAGTTGTTGACTCATTATTCAAGTCCCTCTGCAACCATTGCCACTACCATGCTCAAGGCCTCACCTGGCCCTGTGGATATTGGAGGGGCCATGACACTAGTTATATGACAATAACATGTGGGTGTTCTGATAAGCCTGACAGTTGCCTGTCATAGTAACAGAGGCAGGCAGTGAGCAGGATGGCCATGTCAAAACAGTTGAGGGGGCAAGGTTAAGCACACTGGTTACTGATGCATGTACAGCACACTGGCAAGGTGGGAGATTTATGGCCAACCTGTTGGGAGGACTACTTGTTCCCCGAAGTGATGTGCTCTCACCCACTTGTCCCTGACCTCGTGTCACTGTCACCTTGTCTCACAGATCCACAACATGACACACATGTACACCCTCATCCTAACACACCAACTCACTCTCACCCTTTCATCCCTACCTCACATTAAGTGGTCACCATCACCAGCTATCACTTGTTCTTTCCCTTCCATTTCATGCCCAAATGAGGTGACATGTATGCCCTCATGTCTACACAGTCTTACCAGTCTTGCACACTTGCTCTTGCCACATGCATTGCATATTGTGCAGCCACCCACCAAACATGCTGATTGAGCATGCAGGGATGATGTGCAAGACAATCGAGTCAAGAGTGTTGGGCCAGTTGCATGTAGATATGCAGGGAGTAGATGTAAAGAAGTTGATGAGGGCATTGAGGAAAACCCCCAGACACTGAGCTGGAGGGGAAGAGTGGCTTGGACGCACATAATGCATTAAGTGTAGCAGTGCAGCAAAACATGCTAGTGCACAAGCAGTCGACAATGCATGCCACAGAAGTCAATCAACACATCCCTGTTATGATTTCTCTTTTTTGTCTTAGTCATATGAGTTCAGGACGTTATTTCTTTTCTCTACGATTACTCACTTCTTCTTTGTCATCGGCCTGATGACTCATCATCATCTCCTAATCATAGTTCTTCCTTCATTTTCTTGAACATTCCATGCGATTCCATTGCATTCTCTTTAGTCATCTTGCTGATCATTTCCTGTATACTATTAGTTCTTTCATATTCCGTTGGTTTCTATACCTTAGGTATATAAACCTCCCCTCTTCTCTTTATTTCCTTTTCCTTAAGCTAGTTCTCCTCAGAGTACTCCCTGTACCTCTAGACTAGCAATCCACTTGATCTTTCTTCCCATCACCTCTCATCTCTTTGAGCCTCCACCTGTGCTCTGAATGGGAGCTTGTCCTTCGAACTCTAGCCTCCAGGTACCAAGTTCACCATCTTGTGAACAGTACCTCAGTCTGATTGGCCATTAGCCTTTCAGTCATCCTTGACCCAGCCAACTATCTGTTGCCTGGTTATCCTAGGTCTGGTCAACAGCTGTTGTCCAGTCATTGATAGTCCTAGTCACCTAATCGTTGCCTAGTGACTCTGAGGTGCCTTGCCACTGCCCAGGCTTTAGAACCCTTAGCCCTAGTCGACCATCATCATCTAGTCTCAAGTCTTTAGTCTACAGGTTCTTCTGAGGCTACACTTTGCCCTACCTGGACCAAGCATAACATCCCCACAGGTGATGATGATGTCTGAAACAACACTGACATGACCCCAAACTTGTCTAAATGAAATGCCAAATGTGTCAGAACAGGCCTGTGACCAGCTAGATCAGTGACTCAATCAGTATGCACCGGATGGACCCCAAGTCGAGTGGATTGCACCAAACCATGAAGCAAATTCGTCAGGAGTATCAGGGAACACTGAGGATGGTCAAAACATGTTGAAGAAGCTGCAGAATGTGTCAGGGAAAGCTAGTGAATGAGCAGAATGACAGGTCAAGGTATGTGCATCAGGTAGAGCTCAAAGTGAACGGACTGTGCAGGATGACAAAATGGAGGCATTGCCAGCATTGTGGAAGACACATGAAACATACTGAAGAACCCACAGAAGTGCTATCACTCATTGGGAAAGTGGCAAGGTAGGATGAGTCTCACGAAAGGATGCCCCAGATGGGCCAAGTGATCCAAGCAATAGAATGGTCACACCAGGCAACACTCATGGCATCAAGGACATCCCAAACCCGATAGGAACAGATGTGATGATGGCATCCAGTGATCATCCCAAGGTACCTGCTGAAGGTTTCAGTCCACTGTGATGACAACTGCCCAAACTGTGACCTAGAGGTGTCAGTCACATGCATATGCATGGATCAACTCACCACAGAAGGTGACCACATCAAATGCAAATCATGCAAGTTAGATGGATGAACTACTCACACTGCTACTAGTATACTGAGCAGTAAAATATATAACACAGACTGTCAAGTAGATATTGAATTGATTATGATGAGGATGATGAGTGCATACACTTGTGGAGTCAGGACTTCAGATTGAGAAACTATGCCATTGCAACCTCAATAGAGATATATGAACTCACTTCTGCCAGTTTACTGATTAGTAAAAGCAATGGATTGTCACACAATATCAGACTATGTCAGGTATATATTAAGTTGACTATGAAAGAATCATGTTGATGTATATATTGTCACATCATATCAGATTATGTCAGGTGAATATTGAAATGATCATTAAGTAATAATCATGAACACCATATTATCAGATTAGTACCAAACTTATATTGCAATTGTTAGCAGTAAAATACCTGTCAGGACATATATGACATTATCTGGTCAATATCATTATGAATTATGAATTATAATGAAATATATACTCATACACACATATATCATATTGAAACATAGTTGATCATATATATCTAGGAATATCTGCACCTCAAAAATTTCCTGATGGATGCTGCCCTCAACTGCATGCTCAAATGGTACCATCAGCAGGCTGCTGACATGGGCATTAGCATCAAGGATGTCAAACCCCTCACATTCAACTTGAGTGTAGCTGAGGACTATTGCCTCATTGAATGGTTTGGAGAGACTATTGCCTCATACAATCTTCCTTCCATTCTCAGGAATGAGGTCAACCTCAGTGGCAATGTCAGCATAGGTGAGGGCTTAAAGGCCTTGGAGCGGATGTGATGTGTGAGGATGGTGCATGATTTGTAGTATCAGTTGTTCCATATGCAGACATTGTCTCATTTCTCTTTTATTTTGTTTTCCATTTCTTCTTTACTATACCATCAGACTTGATGCCTTTAATTTACTGTTTGCTTATCCTGATGTACTAACACCTGAGGCACACCCAATATATACACTTTGTTCATTCTGTTGTAACCTGAGATGTGCAATGTCTCACAAGGGGAGGGTGTAAGGTGCTTGGTATTACCCTTACCTATTTGGGCAATAGCCCCTATTACCTGTGCAGTCACAGGTAACATATATTGTGTGCATTGCACTGTTTCATCTTATTGCTGAGAGGTGACTTACACATTTATTCAGTATTATATTATATTATATTATATACTGTAGTCTACATGATATGTAGTATAAAAGGGGGGGAATTGTGATCTTTGGGATAACAATCTCACCCCCTTGCCTACCTACCCATTTGAATACAGACCTTGGAACTGTCTGTCTTGTAAGCCAAGCAAGGAGTGAGGGATACTAAATCCTTATAACAATGGCCTTATTAAAGATTGGATCTGAAGTTACCAGCAAGATCAAATAACTTGAAGGACCCCACAACTATATCATATGGGTGTCACACCTTCAAGGTCTCCTAACAATGCTAGAAGACCATTAGTCCATTACTGCTAGAGAGAAACTGTGGAAAGATCAATCCACAGATGATGAGAAAGCTACATATATTGGCCAAAGTGTGAGTAGCATCCAGTATTTCTATCTCCAAGTACATTTCATCTAGTTCCATTTGATTCTCTTCTGCCAGAAGTCAAGGGTCTTTCCTGAGACAATTGAGATGAGGAGGATCTATCTAGTTTGTGGATTCTACTTGCCTGAGGAGAGCTTTGTAGTTGACAAGTTGGAACTGTCTCCACAGATTGATTCCTTGTGGAGCTTTGTTCAGATAGTCTCTGACTCTGCACAAGGAGGTTTGGAATGCCATTAAGAAAATAAATGGCTTCTCTAATGTGCCTTTCTTCAGAGGGAATAGATGGTTCATCAAAGAATGAAGCAGAAGGTCTAGAACAAGATGGACAAGGTGGAGTAGGTGGATTTGGAAGAGGTCAATTAGGACAGGATTGGAATGAGTGGGAATGAGAGGAATGGGATGATCTTTCTATCAGAGGGAGTTGATCTGGTGGAGTGAGGAATTCTCTCTTCTCACTTTCAGGTGAGAAAGAGGCAGTGATGCCTTGTGATTTTGATCCACTTGGGGCACCTGAGGATGATGAGGATGATTCTACATGTTCAAAAGATAGTATAGGTGTAACAGAAAGAGGAGCAGGAACAGTAAATGGATAAGGATCAATGGAGTATTTTGGAGAGTGGAGGATGGAGAGTATATAGGAGATGTTTGTCTAGGATCTCTTGTAGCAATATCCAAAATCAAACTGATGTTGAATAGTTTGCTAAGGGTACCAGCAGATATGGTAGTTTCTGATTTCCTAATAGATCTGTAGAAGAGATGACAATGATATGATGTAGGATCAGGGTAATTGACAAGAATACCAGTTCCTGTAATATGAGTACAGTTGGATGATTCTTTACTTACAATAAGTGTTTCTGTAATCTCAACAGGATGGATAGGATCCTTTGATAGGTTGATCTCTATATACCATTGGTCAGTGTCATCATCAAAGTAATTGATCATTGAGAATGTAAGATCAGAGATATTAGAGCCTATAGTTGCTAATGTGCTAGGGGTTAAGTCTCTAGTCCCAATGTGATTATTGAGAGTGTGGGTGGCTGTCCACATTGCTAGATTGTCAGATAAAAGCTCAATGAGAGCTTCTTCTCCATAATCCTCTTGGAGTTGGAAAGTAAGAGCCTCAAGCTCTGCTAGTGCCTCAGATCTGCTAGGCATTGATTATATCAAAGACAGTAATCACTTTTGCCTATAGAATAGAGGTAGGGCTCATAACCTAATTAAACTGAAGCTTGTTCTACTGGTGTGCATAGCACAACAAAGGGAGTATGTACAGTTGAGACTTACTGTGCTTAGTAGAGGCTTCTCTTGAGGTGTGATAGTCTAGATTGAATAGGAACAGATGAAGTAACTTCTAATTGATAGAAGTAGTCTGATACAAGTGATCTGACTCATATGTATTCTGTGTCTACTGTTTCATATACAAAGTATCATATATATATCTAGAATTCAGTCTGAGATGACTGAGTTTGATCTATGAATTGTTGTAGGACAATCTATCTGTTGTTCTTCTAATGTAGACTTCATTGTTTTAGTATTAGAACAATGGATATGTCAACAGGACAATAGCTAATACTTTCTATTGTTCAGATCATCAATAGAAATTTTTAGGATCATAGGATCAATTAGGATTGACACTAGGATCAAAGTGTCATGTAAATGTCAATCATTAATGATCAACATGTGTCACTTATTCTATATTTGGTATATTAGGAATAGTTATTAGCAACACATGCTAGTGTTGACTACTGACTTACATGTGACTTACAAGTATTGATTATTAGACTTACATTACTGACTTACACTAATGATTAGTAGTGTAATCAGTAGTTGACATTAGTACTTATCACTAATAGTGATTCATACTTGTAAGTCATTTATTACTAGTATAGTACACTTGTAATTTCAACAAAGATTGCAAAGAGTTCCTAGACCCAGATTCACTCCCAATAATGCATACAGAGAAAGACATCCAGTACAAATTGAATCTGAAATAAGACAAGGACTTGATCCAATTTAAGAAGATCAGGAGGAGCAAACTCCTAGAGCAGATGTTCAAAACATTCCGGAGGAAGATGATGACATGGAAAACCTTTACAGCAATGTTTGGTTCAGATCTCATCTTTCATATGCTGTTCAATCACCTGATTATGTTGTTCCTAAACAATTCTAGGATGTTGTCAAACTTCCTTGAGACAAACAAAAGGAATGGAACAATGCAATGAAGAATGAGATTTCATCTCTTAAAGAGAGATAAGGTTGGGAATTGGTTGATTTACCAAAAGGACACAAACCCATGAAAGGTAGATGGGTATTTGCAATTTGTCCAGGAAACCACATAAAAGTGAGATTCATTGTAAAAGGATTTACTCAAGTTTTTGGAATAGACTATGAAGAAACCTTCTCACCAGTGGCATGGTTTGAAACTGTTCACCTCCTTTTTGCTCTGGCAGCTCTCAATGATTGGAAGATGGAAGCACTAGATGTCAAGACAGCTTTTCTCTTTGGAGATCTTGATGAAGAAATTTACATGATGCAACCTGAAGGATTCATGGTGAAGGGTCAGGAGTTAAAGGTCTGTTGGTTGAAGAAAGCCATTTATGGCTTGAAGCAAGCTGTACTTCAATGGAACAAGCAGCTCAACAAATCCCTTGTTGAACTTGGGTTCAAATATTGTGTTTTGGACTCAGGCATATATTTCAAATTCATCAGCAAGGATATTATTATCATTATCATTTATATTGATGATGCTCTTTTCATGGACAGTAACTGCTCACAGATTCTCATTACAAAAAGAGGTTCATGAAAAGATGGGAATCCCATGATCTCAGAGAAGCCAAAGAATATCTTAGCATGAAAATAATGAGAGATCACAAGAAGCGAGCTTTGATCCTAGATCAAACTTCTTATACTTTGAAGGTAGTCAAGCATTTTGGTCTGGAGAATTGTAAGGAGACTTTTGTTCCTTTACCCACCGGATATACTCCAAGAGCAAATGATCAAGATATCAATCCTTCTCTTTGAGGCTGATATCAATCAGTGATCAGATCCTTGCTTTATATAATGCTTGGAACCAGACCAGACTTGGCTTATTCTGTGATAAAGATGTCACAATTTTCTTCTAATCCCACTGAAGAACATCTTCAAAGAGCCATGCAGATAATACATTATCTTGCTCATACTCAAACTCTTGGAATCAAATATGATGGCCAAGGAGACAACTCTGGTCTTATTGCTTACTCCAATACTGATTGGGCTGGCAATGTTGAAACTTCATGATCAACAACCAGATACACCATGTTCTTAGTGAATGGTATTGTCTCTTGATTATCAAGAAGACAGAGAAGAGTTCAGCTTTCTTCTACAGAAGCTGAATACCACAGAATGATGGAATGTGCAAAACAGATTTAATGGATCTCAAATCTTTTTGGAGAACTGGGAGTAAAACTGTATTGCATACTATTGTGCATAGACAATCAAGGAGTGATATTTATCACATCCAATCCAGTTCAAGAAGGAAGAACAAAGCACATTCATATTCCTCAACATTATATCAGAGAAGCTGTCAAATTTGGTGAAGTGGAACTCTTTTATGTTTCTACTAATAGACAGTTTGCAGATATTTTTACAAAAAACCTAGGAAAGGTCAAATTCCTAGAAGGGTTACAAAACCTTTCCCTACACTGTCTCATCATGAACAGTGAGGAGTGTTGAGAATGTCTTATTTTATCAGACATTCTATATTAGTCAGCTCTTCTATCTTATCATTCATGTCATCATGATTTCTCATTCATTGCTTATCCTTATCATGATGACTGATACATTATTACTAATGCTGACTGATATCTGACACTGCTCGTGTTTTGCTATTGGCTAGTACTTTTAGTATGATAAGTGTTTTTAATACTATTGACTCAGATAAGAGCCTTTACTACCATTGGCTACTATTGTTCTATCTATTTAGAACTACTATACACACATAAAAACAAACCTGTACTGTATATAAGGAGGAGCTCCCCACATGTACACTCCTCTAACAGAATCTCCATCCTCTGTTCTATGCTAGTGCTATCACACTAAGCTCTGCTATCTGCAACACTTGGCTACTACCTATACTGCACCTACCTAGTGAGTAATTCCCACTAGAGTTTATCCTGTGACCTTTGGAGTCTACAACTTTGAAAGCTACTGCCTATGCTACACCTACCCAGTGAGTAACTCCCACTAGAGTTCATCCTGTGACCTTTGAAGTCTATGACTTTGAAAGGTTATGAGCCCTGCTTAGACAAGTAGAAGCCTATCTTTTGCTAGCACTCTTGATGCCTCCTGCTGTCTCATGTGGGCAGCTGTGGTGGTTGCTGGATCTACTTTTTTTGTATATGCTGATAACTCAGATCTACAATGGTCTGAATGCAGTGGTTATGGTGGAGTTGATGGCAAATTGCCTCATGTTCACATTTCAGAGAGGTTTCACTCTCTTCTGAAGATGATCCAAGGCACTGATAGTGATAGCTCACCTTCAGTCTACTACCCATGAACATGAGCTAATGCTGATGCTCACTTCCTCATACATAGAACACAAATTAGTGAGTCAAGTGACCTCATCACCATCTCCACCCTGAGATCTACTATCTTGAGACCCTCTATCTCCACCAGATGCAGTGAGACAAGAACTGATTGAACCCTTGAACCCTACCTCTCCACTCAAGAGACTTTACAGCATCAGCCAGAGCTGATAGACCACCCCAGTATGAACATGTACTGAAACCAATTAGACAAACTAATATTGTACCACTAGGAGTACCTTTTGAAGTACCATGCCCTACTTGCCTTGGAGCAATTGAAGTAGGAGAAATCCACTGTCATGGTGAGACTGATATCATATGATGTAGATCAGATAATGTTATTGATCACCAATTGGTTCCCTTTGATTACTATAGAGTCATCCAAGCAGAATATAAACCATCCACCTGATTCCAAGTACCTCCTCCCAGAGATCCACTCTCCAGAGCCCTCAACCAGCCACCTCACTATGCAGAATAACACCTTGATCCCCTTCTTGTCCTACCCTTTCATCTCAGCAGTGCACATAGAGGAAGAGAACCCCATCTTCAATGTGCACCCATCAGAAAACTTGGGCTTACCTTCTTGCTAGCCTGGAATTGCCCCACCACTCTGGCCTCAGTTCCTTGGATTGTCAAGGATGCAGCTTCTAGTCCTAAGGAGGCTGATGATGAACTTGACCAGGAGAGAAGAGCCCTTGACATCAGGCTCTTTGCCTAGCTCATCGTGGCCACACAGTGCAAGTGAGCTAGGTGCATTAGACAAGGAGAATCAGATCCCTTCATCCCAGGATCTCCCCAACCTTGTTTACTCTCTGACAGTCCCTTTGTCCCCAGAGCTTCAGGAGAGCTCCCTAGAAGAGATTCCTGCAGCAAGGTCTGACTCCTCCCATTCCCCTTCTTGATCAACAACATCTCCTGTACCTGCACTAAGCCCAATTCTTCCTGGATCCCCCAGTCTTGGAGACCCATCATCCAGCTCCAATCTGACCAGCAGACCACTACCAACTCTGCCACCTAGTAGCTCTGGGTGGAGCACCTTTAGAGGCATGCAAAGAGGTGTTGCATCAGGAAAATTTTAATGAAAAGATAATCCCATACATACCTTTATCTACTATATAAATTCCTGTAACATGTATCAGAATGATACACACTCATATAGAGCTATATAATCTTTGGCAGACATTATAGCATAGATCATATCTTCCATTCTTTTTGAGTTGACAATATAGATCAATATGATAACAGTTGATCATAAGTATCTTCCATATCAGATGTATCAGTCTGGTTTATATGATGTATCTGATCAGTCATTCCATACTTCTATATATTATCATAAGTATCAGAGGATATCTGAGATTATCAGAGATTATCATTGTCATCATGGAATGTCCAAAAATGAGATTCACTAGATGGTATAGCTGGTTTTCAATCATAAAAAGATAACATGAAAATTTTTCATTGCAGTCATTGCTGCCTGTCCTAGCTCCAATTCATCTCCAACAAATGGAGAAGATGGATGTGGAGGTGTCAACACAATGACTGGTGAGCAGCTGGGAGCTGCACCCAGTATGCCCAAATCACCAGTTGGCAATCACATGGGAGATGATTCCATGGTCACCTTGGATGGTCTTCTCTTTCTGCATTCAGACCTGTGAGTCTGGTGTGAGCTGTCTAGTATGTGCTTTAAGCTACTGGAATGAGACCATAGGCCAGGCCTATGAGGGTGCAGGATGGGCATTCCCCTCCACATCTTATGAAGACATCTGATTGTTTGTGGTGAAGGACCAAGGTTCAGAGCTATTTCATAGGGACATTTTTCTGCCCTCTTGAGCAAATATTTATTTCATGAGATTGAAGAAGCCTAATGTCATCCCCAATGAGCACTTATGGCTGGACAAAGCTGATGGAGGATAGTACTGAGGAGAATCTACTCATGTATATGGGCAGAGAGTAGGAATGGATGTTCACAAGTGGAATGAGCTTTTTGATAGAGACTACTGGGCAAACCTCAAGGAATATTACCCCAAGATGTGGAAGAAAACTCAAATGATCAAAAATCTGATCATGGACTCTGTAGGTACTACTCTGGATGATGATGTCTACTCACCCTTGCCACCTTCTGTAATAACTGAGGCTAAGCTGAGTTCCTTTCCCAAGCTAACTGACTTGAAAAGAGAAGAGCTGCTGAGAAAGGCAAATTCCAATGCTGAACTTGCAGACATACTTAGAATATATGGTAGTGTTCCTGTTCCTCTTTCTTGGCCACTGGACTCTTTGTATGAATACTTTTATTCCCAGAATTATGAAGAACTGTTTATTATTTTTGCAGGATTAAATAGCTGGAATGATACTCCTGTAATCCTGTTTGAAACATGTGGAGACAAAAACCTATCCTTTGTAAAAGAAGGAAAGATTATTACAATACAAAACCAGCATTTCTTTGAACAGCTAAATTTCATGGTTCTAGAAAAACATTCTTCTGATCCTTTTATGTACCATTCTTCTTCAAAAGAGTCCAGTGTGCTAACCAAACAGGAAAGAAAGGAACTATGGGAATTGCTGAAACTAAGAGGTTTTAACAAAAAGGAAGGTCACTCCTTCCAATATTGGAAGAGAAAAAGAGATCAGGGTTCTCTCTTACTACATCAGATACCTCTCCCAGGTACTGATGACAAGATTGGGTTCTTGACACCACCAGAGATAGAAGAGAAACACAATATATCCCAAACATCTCCATTTAATTTATATGATTCTTTGTTTGATGATCTGTTTACTGAATATGGTTTCACATATCTCATCCATTTCTTATAATGGCTGCTCTCACTGTTCCTACCAATTTCAAACTCAACATTACCATTATCTCTTGTGTTCCAATTCTCAAAGGCCCATCAAACTACCCTATATGGAGTGTGCATCTTCAATCTGTTCTCCAATCTCTCTCCATTTGGAGTTGAATTGATAGTACCATTACTTGGGTTGGCACTCTTGCCAGCAACCAAGGAAAATGGGAAGTCATTGATAAAAGGGTTTGCAGCATCATTGCCAATACCCTTAGTGATGCTTCCATCCATCATGTCACATATGACTACACCAATCAAGCCATTAAAGCCTCCACTGTGCAAGCATTATGGGAAAAGATGAGAAGCTTGTTCTCATCTACAGGCTTAGCTGGACAGTTTCATCTGTTCCATCAAGCTAACCAGGTTCACATCAACCCAAAAACAGCTAGTGAGGATATTAATCACCTCATTTCTTTGTTTGACCAGATCCTTGGAGCTGATCTTGTCCTTCCTGAATTATTTAAAGCTATGTTTATCCTTGAGCACCTGCCATTAGAAATGTATAATTTCTATTCAAGAGTGGCTTTAACCACCAATCAAGCTAACTTCATGGTCAATATCATCATAATCAAGATCTTGGTAGAGGTCTTGATGATGTTATCAAGATATAAGCACAAATCCCATGTTTCAAATGTGGAGACAAACACAGCTTCCATGTCACAGAACCCAAACCAGGTAAGTTCTACAAACTAAACCAATGTAATTTGGAAGGGACCCCCTTCCTTTAACAAATGATGTCCCTTTAAGGCTTCTGGTTCTCATCAGAATCAACCCTCTGGAACAAACAGACCAAAAGGCTATACCAAGTTCCAAAGGAGATCCACCTTCTTCCAAGGAAAGAAGGAAGCAAGTAATGCTGGGTTCAAGTTCAGGAAGCATAGCAAAGGAAAGAGAAAGGCACTGCAATGGGCCACCCATATGGTTGAAGGAGAACAAGGTTTTGTCCATCAGGTTATTGGTGATGAGGAATACACTAATGAACTCAATGAAGCACAAGAGATGGATTAGACAGAGAACATCCCTGAATGGCTAGTTGCAGCTGAGATGGCAGGAATCTCTGATATCCAAGGTCAAGATTTCAATTCTTGAGAACTAGGAAATGAAGACCAATAAGGTATGATCAAGTTTTGACCCTTGTTTCTGTGCTGCTCCTCTTTCTGACTCTGAGATGAAAGAGAGAGCAGGACCTTCTTGGATACTGATTGAAATCAATTGAGATCTTACACTGAAGCCCAAAGCTTCGAGACCCACTGGGAAGAGAAAGAAGAAGGAAAAAGGAGTTGTTGTACAACTTGGGGGTTTGATTTCACAAAGGAATCATTTTAATAATTATGAATCTCTTTATATTGATAGAACTCCTTATACTTCAACTGAAGTATTTCAAGCTCCAGCTTATGTTAGAACTAACAATCCTTGTAGTCCCTCTACACTGTTAAACAACAGTGAAGAAGGACAACAAGTTGACACAGTTGAAAGGTCAAGTTATAAAGGAGTTGTTCTTTCTTCTCATTTGAGAATACCTGTTTATGAAAGACAGAGACTTGATTATTTAGATGAAGATAGAGTAACCTTCTTCAATGAAGAGAGCAATGAATACATTTGCTACTACCTGGGGGATTTTTCCTCAGAGACCAAGGAAAAAACAGCATGGCAAAAGTGCCATTGGATGATTGATAGCAGATGCACAGATCATATATCCCCATTTGTTGATGACTTTGTTCATCTGGGAGGACAAATTCACAATGCTAAAGTCACAACAGGAGAATCATTTCCAATGTATGGACCAGGAACTGTACTCATCACACAAACAGACAGTGTTATTTCACCCTCTATAGTGATGTTAAAATATGTTTGGTTCACATCATATTCTACCAGCTGCTTACTATCCATACCAGCATTAACAAATCACAGCTTTCACTGTGAGATTTCTAATACAGGATCCAGTATTTGGAACAAGAGAGGATGTGAAGTGATTTGGGAAACTGCCTCATCACCCACTAACAACCTTCACTGGTTTCAGTTGTCACAGATTACTCCAGTGATAGGCTCTGTAGCCTCTCTGTCAGATGTTCAATCTCAGTGATTGTGGTATGAATGTTTAGGTCACACTTCTTGGAACACCTTGTGTCATGTGCACTCTAATCTAACCAGCATTCCTTGTCTAAACCCCTCTCCCAACACATCTCCATGCAAGGGATGTTCTATTGGGAAGATGTCAGATAGATCCTTTTCAGGTTCTATGAAGCAGGCTTCTCACCCACTTGAATTAGTTCATACTGATTTGGTTAGTCCTATACCAACTGAACCAAGATCACATATGAAATACATTCTCACATTTATTGATGACCATACAGGTTATGCTTTAGTTTCCTTCTTGTAGGTCAAGTCAGATATTTTTCAGCACTTTTCTAACATGGTTTCATAGTCTGAAACCTTCACAGGGAATTCAATTGATGACAGGCACCAACACAAAAGATACCTTACATCAGATTCTTCTCCTACTCCACCCATGCCACCATCACCAGTGTGGAGAATTCTAGATTCCATGCAAAGGAACTGGTATGCTCCCAGACAAAGGGAAGATAAGTCATTGGTGGAATTTCAAGCTAGACCTCATCATTACCAACTAATGAGAGAGAAACAAACAAACATTCATGAACCATTAGAGCAAAGATAGGAATGAAGATTGCAGAGAGTTCCTAGACCTAGATTCATTCCCAATAATGCTTATTGGGAAAGACATTCAGTGCAAATTGAATCTGAAATAAGGCAAGGACTTGATCCAATTCAAGAAGATCAAGAGGAGTGAACTCCTAGAACAGATGTTCAAAACATTCCAGAAGAAGAAGAAGATATTGAAAACCTATACAGTAATGTATAGTTCAGATCTCATCTATCATATGCTATTCAATCAACTGATTGAATCATTCCTAAACAATTCCAGGATGTTGCAAAACTTCCCCAAGATCAACAAAAGGAATGGAATGATGTGATAAAGAATGAGATTTCCTCTCTAAGAGAGAGACAAGTTTGGGAATTGGTTGATTTACCAAAAGGACACAGACCTGTGAAAGGTAGATGGATATTTGCAATTTGTCCAGGAAACTGTGTAAAAGTGAGATTCATTACAAAAGGATTTACTCAAGTTGTTGGAATAGACTATGAAGAAACCTTCTCACCAGTGGCACAGTTTGAAACTGTTTGCCTTCTTTTTGCTCTAGCTGCTCTCAGTGATTGGGAGATGGAAGCACTAGATGTCAAGACAGCTTTTCTCTTTGGAGAAC
>JBBPMY010000226.1:0-23654 GCA_038090615.1 Phylloporus gajari | reverse complement strand
GTCGAAACAGGTGTGTGAGCGAGAGGCCCGCTCCTCACTGTTATCCTGTGCGTTAACTTGTCCTCTACCACTCTTCCACTTACCTCGCACCTCGCCTTCGGCTCGGTGCTCGGCCCCCTAACCTAACCTAACCCCTAAGCAGCAAGGTGACACCCTGGATGTCACGATATGACGTTTGATTGAGGGAAACCGGACTATTGGGTTTGGAGGCAGCGGTCATCGCCTTCACTAACGCGGAACATTGGGACTGCAAGGATGCCATCCGAGACTTTATTTCCATCTCCTGCTCAGAGGGCTTCTTCGAACGCTTTGAGTGTTGCGCCCCCAAATCTTCACTCTCGTTTTCTTGAGCCCCTTCCGAGTTCTTTGGAGGCAACACAGCGGTTAACTCCTTCGTATTTTGGACCCGTGGTGTATGCGTAGTCAGAAAACGACCGATCTCCACCTCAAGTGTCAGACATGCTCCGTAGTGTTGTAGGATTGTGCCCAAAAGCTTTAGATAGAGAAGTTGGCCAAGGTTTCACGCAATATTGAACTCGAAACTTACTAATGGTCCAGCTGGACATTTTGAGAGTGTCTTATACCGTCCTATCGCATCAATTGCTGCTTGAGTAGACGACGGTGCGCATGAAGATTTGGAAAATGATATTAGATAATCAACCAATGGGTCGAACCATCGCGATATCTGCACGTTGATCAGTCTTCGAATCATTCTCTCAAACTATTCATACTTGCCTCTTTCAGAACACGAGGTATTCTGCTCAAATGAGCAGTTATCAGTGAAAGTGGGCTGCGAGTGAGAACAGGAAGACCATAAGTATGGCTTGTGTAGTCCAGTAAGACAAGTTTGAGCTTGGCAGGAAGAGAGTCCAGAAATAGATGCGAATCCCTGGGAACCCGATTGCGAACATCCTCCCTTTGAAGTAATCCCTCTAGCTGCAAGATCGCTTCCGAAATATAGGATTGGAATGCAGTTGAATAATCGACATCCGCCATGCAGCCCATCGCGTTAGTAGATATCTTCTCGGCGTAGTTGTTCTGCCAAGCTTCTTCAATCACGCCGAGGATATCCTAGATTACAAATCACAATGAACACGTCCTTGAAGCTGCTAAGAAACTCACTGGAAGCAGGAAATATAGGTCCTTTACTTCTCTTCCCTCGTGCATTTGACGAATTTGTTGGCTCAAAGGAGAATGGGGCAGCTCATCTGGCGCAGATTCCACAAGCTTATTAGCAGTGGTCATGTCTAAAACAACATCCGTCAAGCATAGGTGTAACTTCGCTGCCATAGACACTATAGCAGAGCACAGGAGCTAGTATATTGATATATGAGAGACGCTACACTGTTTTCAGAGAAAAACATACCCCCCCATGGACACCGCACAGTTCCCTATGCAGCCATTTAACATTCAGCTCTGCCATCTCGAGAAAATGAACGCTGTGACTAAAGAGCGTTTCCGCCGCCTTGAAAGCCGCTTCAGAATTGACCACAGCAACAAGTGGACTGGCCTTCTTGGTCGCGTTTTCCTTGCGTAACGCTTTCAACCTCCCATCTCGCTCCGTTTCAGACAACATCGCAAGTAGCTGAATTTCCATGATGACTTTTTCTTCATCGGTCTCCATGTAGACATGCTTAGTCTCATTGCGACTGAGATATTGGGCTAATTCGAGGCCATCCTGAAGTAGGCTTCCTATAGATTGAAGGGTAATACAAAATAACAAAAGGAACCAAGTTACGCACCCTCATCATAGACAGCGACTAGCCACTGGCCACCGTGCTTGAGAATGCCCCCAAGATATTCAAGTTCCTTGCGGGAATCGCCATTATAATATTGAATGTCTTCTGGGGACAACACGTTGTCCGATAGATTAGCAATATCTGCTCTCTTCTTCTCCACGTCGCCTTGTCTTGAGCAGAGGTTTTGAAGGAATCGCTGCAGAGCTTCGAAACGATGGCGTCCACCAGCACATGGAATGGGGACAGGACTCTCTGTGGGAGAAAACTTAAGTGGGGCCAATTTGCTGACGTCGGAGTGATCCTGGGCGAGCGAAGACATAATTACGTCACTCTTCTTCAGCACCACAGGAATAACAGATTTTTCGTCAAAGCGCTCCATTCCGTCCTGTTCAAAGGAATTGACCAGTCGCTTGATATGAGCAGGCTTTAATGGCCGAGAGTTCCATTTCCCGAAAACCAAACGGTCCTTGTTGTCCAAGAGGTCGAGGATGCAATAGCCTAGCAAGGCCCCTTTCAAGGCTCTCTGTCTGCGCCACTTGTCTTGAACCTGGGGTTGCAGTTTCGTGACGAGTTCAATCTCATTGCGGTTAAGGAGCAGGCTCTTTGTTTGCGTTGGCTGCTGTTGTCCAGGATCAACACGATGAACACCTGAATCTGAGCCAACATTTCCTTACAGCTTCGGCACCCTGCTTTTTCCTGGGCGCCATGTGAAAGACTAGTGAAATAACAGGGATCAAATGACAGGCAAAACTAATACGCTTACCCCGTCGCCAGCACTGCCATGCTGACTAAATTGGGCAGGCTAGGGGTCGAAGTGAGTCGAAACTAATCAAACGTCTACCAGATGCTACATTAATCCTTAGTTGCCAGATGGCCATGACACGCTCAGTGCAGCACCGCATGTCTGGTTTTTCCACCCGGCATGTTGTGCAAAAGCACGATGCATACCATGGTGACAAGGTATACGACTGATCCAGACAGAACTGACACGAATAAAGAACAGACTCTGCATGAGCGCAAAGAGCATGCAAAAAAATGGTTGTGAGGAGAGTTATCTTGGTGAGTATGTAGTGTCTCTAACTGAGCTGTCCCCGTTCTCAGTGCAAGAAATGTACGACATGAAAGGCGACACACAAGCACTTCGGGGGTCAGTAAGTCCCGTCGCTGGATGAGTACCTTGCACTTACACCTACCACAACCAGATCATCCTCAGCGGTTCGATGATCTATGTAAGTTGCCCGTCACACCTCGCATTAGCTGCCCTCCGGCCCAGCAAAAGCTTTAGGTGACATTACAATACTCTCACGTGTTGGGTTGTGATAGGTGGATTAGTGACCTGAGCTAACACCTGACAGAAATAGTTGTAAATAATAATACATGGTTGTGTGGCAATTGCGGCTATGGGTGTATTGTTCCATTGAGCCCAGCGCTTCCTTCCATTCTTGACCATTGGAAGCACGCTGCACGAGGAGATTGACCAAACGCAAGAAGTTTGGGATCGCTGCTGAGGGGCACATACATAGTCAATGACGGGACCGACGGAGATGTTGCTACGAGCCACACCTAATGGAGCTCCTTATCATCCACAATCCTTCTTCCAAGTGTGTTGACAAGAAGCATGTGATCAGGCTTTATGCGACGTCCTGCACAACCTTCTCCAGAAGAATGAAGACCACACCAACTTCAGAGGCACAAATCATGATGTCCTCGTTGCTGACGACAAAACGACATGGCTGCAGACCATTATGATCGAGTTTGGTACCAGAGTAACGGCCATCACTGAAGGTAAAGAAGGCAGGACCATCCCGGGGTTCTTGAAGGTAAGCAGCCCAACTATAGAATGCCCGCTTTTCAGGCTCCATGTATTCGTCTCCTTGCCACGCCTCGGAAATGAGTATCATGACAACTTCTGGTAACGTGATGACGCCACTCACGACAAGCAAACCCAGTACATTATCGAAAGCAGCAGAGTCAAGTCCTCTGGCTTCGATGATGGCATAAAGGAGATTCACTTGATTGCCAAAACTCCTAGGAGGAGAGCACGCCTTCACGTGCCTTCACATCCAGTTCTTGTTGCCACGAACCGTGTTTATCTCACCTAAATCGGCATGTCAGATTTTACCTGACAACTAGATACGGCATAAACCGACCGTTATGAGTAGCCCATCCCACTGGCTGGGCACGGTCACACGAACCTCATTCGCCCCACTGATGCCTGCCGTCCTGCATCGCCCACTGCGCCGTCTTCCCATCTCGCCCATTCCCGCTGCCACCCCTCTCCGTCCGGGTAGAGTGCTTGCATGCTTTGCGTTTCCTCTTCCTTTGGCGGAAGTATTTGTAGAGAATTGGGAATGCACTAGAGTAAGTGTGAACAATACGGCCCAAACACGTGATTGAACTAAACATGGTGTTCGTGGACAAACGTTGAAGCTTGATCGATCATCTGTTGCTGCTGTGCGAGATCCGATATTGAGGGACATTGTCCATATGATGGCGAAGGTAGACCGAGACCGAGTCCTAGACGATTTGGTTTAGGTTGCATGTTTCACTTCAACCACAAGGGATATACTTTTTTCGCTCGTCAGATAACACTGATCCCACGCTTCAATAGATGTAGACCAGAAGTAACTCAATGAGACTCACGATCAATATTATTCAGCTCAATGTTGGCTTGGAAGGCACCAGTGGAGTAGGGGGAAGTGATAAGGCATTGGTGCCAATTCTCAAGCATATCGCGGGGGCACATGGTCCTCGTCAGCATCGGCACCGGTGCGCTCACCACCCACCAGACCGCACTTACCAAACACACGCACGTCAGATGACACCCCCTCTGATGTCGCGAACAAAATGTAAGCGCCCTCTGCCACAGACATTGCCCGACACGCCGACAGATTCTCGCGGCGCGTCTTTTCCGATGTGAGCGGTGCGATGTGGGAGCAGAGCGTGCGGGATGTTACGGGGGAGGTGCTCTGCGTGTCTCAGTTTACGCTGCTCGCCAACACGAGTAAGGGGAAGAAGTCTGATTTTCATCGGGTGATTATACATGTGGGAGTGCTCTGACAGGGTGGGCTGACGCTAGGATAGCCTTCAGAAGGGTTGCACCAGCTGTATAGCGTGTTTTTGGATAGGATCCTCCGAATCGCATCAAAGGTGCCAGTGAGGCTAGTGGTCTCGTGGGATGTGATGAATGTGACGGTGTGAGACGTGCGATGATAGACGTCAGTCTGACAAACGAGGATTAGTCTAAGTATCACTTAGAGATGACAGTTGTCATTGGGCCTGGTGGCGTTTATGCCCAACTCGAGAAAATATTCGAGTACGTCTCCAACGGTGTGCTGGCAAGCGAGGAAGTGGCCCTGACAGAAGTGAGGGTAGTCAGTGATTGCGGTTCTCGCTTGGGTAGTTGGGATTGCACCTTGTTACCGTATGTCCGACCTTCATCAACGACTGTGAGGAGCACCAGATTGGAGGGATGTGTGAGAGCTGGTGAAGTGACCAGGGCCATATATGCGTTCGCGCTCAAGCTTTTCCCGAGCGATGTAGTACGTAGAAATAAGGGGATGGAATCCACATATAGGGTCCATGGGTTCGCGACCGGCATAGGCGATCGAGAGATGTGATTGGGAGTTGGGTGGGGATGGGACAGAATTGTCGGTGGTGAAAAAGCCGGCGCGTGCAGCTTCTGGCGGTAGAAGTCAAACCCAGAAAACCGTGTGGATTTCTTGGATGGAGTCAAACCATCCTTGTGAATGAGAGGCCATCAAAGGAGATGGCGAGGGAGGAGTTAGAAAGGATCCACCCCAATGAGCGCTATCCTATCCCAGGCAGCGACGGTGCGAATGTAGACGACAGACTCCAGGGCTGCGATTGACTCGCGCTCAATATCCTCCTTCGTACCAAACTCAAACCCTTGGATAACTTGCCGATTGAGCTTGTCTACTCAAAGAGGTTCTCGATGGACGAGGTGAGAGTCGGGTGGCCTACTAAACCCACAAACCATCCATGGGCGTTCAAGAACCCTGATCGATGAGGCATCTGCCACAGGGTCGGTTGACTCTCATTCGCGACGGTAAGTATGTACTTATATTCTGGATACAGGATCAGCAACAACGAAGGTCACGAAACTATCATGTGACGCACTAGCACTCAGCAAGACTGGATACTCTACAAATCCACGCTTGATCTTCGCATGTAATGCTGGCATGCGAAGATCGTCGAAGGGAACCTTGCCACACACAAGGACATAGAGGACGACACCAGAACTCCACACATCAACCTCCAGACCAATAGCTTTTTGACCGGGTATGTTGCACCGTGGCTGAAGCCGATGCCAGCTGTCAAGGTGATATCAATAAGGCTCAGCGCTCAGCAAGGCACTGGCAGACTCACGGTCAGGCATTGTCACCAACTCTCGACGAGTTCTTTAGTTCAGGGGCCATCCTCATCTAGAGGGCACGTCAGCTAAATGAACTGCAATGGTCGCACATGTACGTACCCAAGGACCGGAAAATGTCCAGGCAGATCAGGCTCGTCCAACTCTCCCTCGGCTTTCCCTTAGCCAGTTTCGTGTTTAGGACCCCCGCAATGTTGAACTCCTTAATCTTTCCCGCAGGTCAGCTAGACCAGGAATCAGTATGAGCACTAGACTGTCAAGCATGACTGGTAACTCACCGTGTTACATGAAGTCACCGAAAATCTGAAAGCCCTCGACTTGGCCGACGGCGTTGTCAAAGTAGTCAAGTCGGAGCATGCCCAATGTTTCTCGGAAGGAGTTCATTGCCCATGAGGATCTTCTTCGTGTCGTCTGGTGAAATTCCAAGCTATTCATAGGAGCTACCGATTTGATTACACCTACTGTATTTCAAACAGGTAGCCAGCACGTATGCAGTGAGCAATGCACTCTTCTTGTGTCTTAGTTGACTAATGAGAACGTTCAACAAGCCGATCTTGCGGAGAAAAGTGCGAATGGCCTCGGCTCATAAACTATCAAGCTTGTATCTCAGACTCGTTGAATCGGACTCACTTTCGCATACCTTCAGAACTGTCAATATGGAATCAGTTGCTCTGGAGCGTCACCCTCCTCAACGGTGCCTCTTAGTTCCGCGATGAGTTTCCTGAGCGTGTCCTCGAGTGCCGGATTACCTGAAATGAAGACTCATATCGTATCTCGCTGAAGGTACTCGAGCGGACAATACTCACCAACACCGAAAAGTCGACGTAATACGACTTGTCCAGGATCTATACCACGTCTATCCCCATCAGTTGGATTGCGTTCGTTTGGGTTCAAGCGGACCAAGGCTCTAGCGAGATCTGCCCGAACATTCGTGTTGCGAATGTTCAAATGTTCTAAAATATGGAACGTCAGAATAGAGTCCAAGTCCGACAATGTTATGCCTACCCCGTTCATCTGGGGTGAAAATAAAAGAATAATTGTTACAAGAACGGGCCATGAGATGGCCATATCAAATTTGTCGGTGACTAGGGCACGTTCCCACAATATTGGTGTTCTGACCATACGCAATATTGGAAGTTCCATCAACGCATTCAATGTGAAACGAAGCGATAGGATTCTTTGTGTCCATGAGGAATGGGGCTTGGTAAGGTACAAGGAGCTGATGTGAGCGAAGTCCTAGCTGCAACAGCGAATAACACACCTTGCGGCCAGGGTCCACAACAAAACCTTGACTATGTGGATAGAATGTCGGAGGATACAATATGGCAAAGGTGTGACTGTGACGACTGTGACGACTGTGACGACTGTGAGTATGATGACATAGAGATACTGAACGTATCCCAATATCTCAGAGGGGCTCATTTTCTAAGATAAATTGAACAAATGGAAGTACTCATTCCAGGTATAAAAACATATACAGTGGTCGTTGTACTATAACTGCTTATGTAATGTTATAGTCTTGCAATTGCCCGCAAAATGAAGAGCTAGAAATTGGTTGGCATCGACCGTCTACTACTGCATCAGGATCATGTCAATGTTGTTACTCGTACTGACCTTGGAATGCACCTTGCAGCTTCTTCGGCACATCCTGGCATCCATTGCCTTACCATGATCCCGACGCATCCGCCTCACTGTCTGCCTAGGTTTCAATGCTTGACCTGGGCCTTCTCAGGTGCGTATTCTTCAACCTCTTATTCCGCACGTTTTTTCACATATTCCGTAGTAGTGGTCCTTAACGTCCTTGTCATTCCCTGACACACCCTACATGTCACTTCAACATCCACTTGTCTCGAGCTCCTAGTGTGCTCCTCGATCTCTCGTTGTAGGCATTTGCTGACCTCTTCTAACACATCCTGCAGGTCGCTTGGGTGCTCCCACATCATCGTGTCCTGGCACTCCTGACTCTTGAACTTCAATGCTGCAACACTTATATTCAAGTCTGGCGCATTCGCTCCACCCTCCTTCGTTTTCAGCATGTGCATCGCTGTCCTGTGACTCTGGAGTGTTCTTTCCGTGGTCTGGGAGGTGTCGTGAGCCCTGAGAGTGCCTCTAGTCTCAAACCAAACCTATATTTATGTCGCCCTGATCTATGTTGTCTTGCCTGGTCTCGTATTGATGGTGTAACACATATAATAAAAATTACTTCTCACTGCATATTTGATGGCAATTCCGATCTTCCGACTAGCTTGTTGGGCTGGGTGACACCCGTGGCTCAAGCACTCAATACCTACATTTTTCTGATCTTGAAGGACTGCGATTGTTGTGAAAAACCTGCATTTAGAACGAACGAGCTTAAGGGAGTACCAAAAACATATCAACATGACTTCAGATTATATGAAACCGACATTGATGCCACCCTCTTTCTTCTACTCTCTTCTAAGTGTAAACCGATAGCTTTGCCAGCATCCACCATCTTAGCATCGCTTGACGCCCTGATACGCTTATGCGACTTGATATTTTTCATTCAGATACGTGGCTCACAAAGCTTACATGATAAATACTTTACCTGTGTAGTAGGTTCGTCTTCACGTTTCTGTTTGGTTTGCATGGAAAGTGCTACAAGGACGGGTTTCTTTACACTTGACAAGGAAGCAACACCTCTTTTGCGTCCAATGCATTGCTTCTTGAGTGGTCGTCTGGCGTCTTGATAAGCAAGCCTCAAGGAATGGAGTTCAGAGCGAGGATCGTTGTTGCACACTAAAATCCTTAACGATGATTTTTTATAAAAGTGATCAGAAAGACCCCAATAAGCGACAAGACAATCACCTGGGCTCTCCTCCCCGTTTGATTTCACAATACGAGCAATGCCACAGTAGTCAAGCGGACCAATCGTCTTGACATTTTTGGTTTGGATAGTATTTCTAAGGGTCTTAGCTCGACGGTCTTGCTCTGCGTATGAATTCCATTTCATAGTTTCTCGCCCCACACTAAAGATGAGATTTCGTATCTGGGACCAACTATGCTGCTCACCTGTTCTGTGAGACATCTGAAAAAGGTGGCATTACCGACCATACATCAGTTTTCTCATTCAACCGATACAAAGATGTGTTGCACCACTGTGCTGCCATGTTCTCAATAAAGAGCGTAGAGTATGCTTCTATATTCAAGAAGGATTTTCCCTGTCCAACTGAAACGCATACATCAGTCGTACTCAAGAGGGAAAAAAAAAACAATACACTTAGCAAAATACTGTGTGAGACAATTACCGGTGCTCTGCTTTGGGTCCATGGTGCCGGGCGCCAGAGTGAACCAAGCGCTCTTAAAAATGAGATGGCCGAGCACATAGCCCATTCCATCATGTTCAAGTGCTGGACGTACTAACGTAGGCTCAAAGCCATCATAAAGGTCGTCGACTGTTGAGCGTGTCCAAAACGTTTCCGAGGACTGTGCTAGCTGATCTAGATCATGAAGCTGGTTCTAAGCGAACATATTAAAACTATACTGTGTCAGAATAAAGAAATTACCATGAACTTCTCAATTAGCAAAGCACTTCTAGCAGAGCAATATACGCGCTGTTTTCCCCAAACATGCAAGTGATCAGCGTAGGTCAACCGCTTTTTTTCATCAGCAGCAATCAAATACCCCCGAAGAAAGGGAGAGACAAAGTCCCTAATGCACTCTCAGCTCATGGACTTCGAGTACAGACAAGGAACTATACCGACCATAAGTTATTGTGTGCCTCAGTTGCAAATGTATAGAAAGCAGCACACAAGCGTGCTGTACGATCTGCAGATGCAAAGAGCTCGCTTTCAGTAATACCTGGAGGCAAACCTGCAATTTGACTCTTAGGATATAGTGCAACAATGCTACACAGCAGAGCATACCTGCTTTGTGAAAAACCTCGGTGACGCTGTATACTCCTAAACCAGGAAACACACTCGACTCCTTCCGAATTACCTCCAATGCTGCACTATTGCGGTCCTTTTTGCGACGTTTGGTCATCCAGTCAACAAGACCCTTCAGAAAGATATCAAAGTCAGCATAAATGTCTGGGTGCCGTGCGGGTAGTTCATATTTTGCTGATGCCCAATGAACCTGATACATGAGGATTACTCTCAAAACCTAAGATGTCAACAAGAGGAGGCGCACCGCAATGATCATATCCTGTGTGGTGAAAGCAAGAACATAATCTCGAAACTCGAAGACGATTCCTATCTTCAAACCACGGGCCTGTTGGGAAACACGTTGAGTGTGATGTAAACCCTACAGAGGCATGGACTTACCTTCCTATCAACAACACAAATGGCGTTGCGCCACTCATCTTGCGTGTAGATTTGAGCACAGACATGTGTGAATAGTTGAATCTAAGAATGACCTGAGGTAGACAGAGTGAGGTTAAGTCAATTCCTAGCTACGCACCTGAGCCCATGCTTGCCCGAAATTAAGGATCACGTTCCTTGGGCTAAAACTTGCCCCGACCAGTCGAAGCTTATGTTGAATGAGGGGCAGACCTCGGTTCTGATACTGCGGTGGATACACTGGTTTTTGAGAGTTCAGTTGTCCCCGAACAATCTTGGTATTGTCTTGTAAGGCATATACATGGCCACTTGCAGCTCTTGAGTCTCGGGGAGCATGGTTAGATTCGGCTTCAGTTGCGTCCACCCAAATGTTATGGACAAGCAACGCATCTGGGTCTTCCTGCTTCCCCTCTTTTTCTATAAAGTATTGTATGAGCTTCGTTGAGATCAATGACTCATTATACTCAGGCATGCCAGGCTCTAGAATGGCGCTGTAATTGGTGAACTTGGGTGGTAGACCAGATGCGGGAGGAGTTAGTGGGACGGCCTACAGGAAGCTCCAAACAAGTCAACACGATATTTGGCGACCCGGATAATCCACTTGAATCGGCGACTGGCGTCGCCCAAAACCTTGCTTGGATTCATGGATGCCAACAAGAAAGCGATACATGCGTGTATATAGGGCAGACAAAGGAGTATTCGAAAGTCCAATGACAGCACCGAGTCAGATCTCTACGACTATAGTTTAGAGAACGCGTTGTTTTTTCTTTTGGGCGGCTTTGGAAGAGGAGGCGCTTGCTGATGGTCGCTGGAAGGAAGTGGGCAAGGGGCGTTTGGGTTGGGAGGGGGGAGGTTGTGGAATGCGGAGCACTCGAATGGATACGATTTCGCCTGTGAATGCGTCATGGTCTTTGAAGGAGGAATGGAAGAGGTGGAAGTGAATTTCGGAGAGTGCTCCTTGCAAGTGCTGTTTGTATTCGTGGGGTTCAATCAGATGACCGTCGATGTTGTACGCGGGAATGGGCATGGCCCGATAAGAATCTTTCATGTCAGCAGGGATTTTCTGGTAAAGTGTTTGGTTGTGAGTGCACGAGATTAGATGATTGACAGGGGAAGAGGCGTACGCGAAAGAGGGTGTGGCGGAACTTGAGGGTGCGGCCTTTGAGAAAGCCGGTACGATGTTGATCATCGTGGGATGCTGTCTGGGATTGGATCGTTTCGCTTTGTTGAATTGCGATGCCAAAATCATTTCGGAGGTGAGGGATGAAAGGGGCGACGCCTATGCACGAGGCTTTGGCATCATATAGATGTCGGGCAATATCAGTTTCCCCTTTCCAGAATGCGTCTGACGTGAGGAAGAAGCTGTCGTCAGGGATGAGAGCGATGATAGATAATGGAGCTAGCTGGGTTTCTTCATCTGCGTCATCAGTTGTCACAGAATCGATGTAAAGAGCATTACGACGATGGTACCTATTCCATCTGACATGTTTTGCGACATCTGGCTGCCCGAGATAGAAGTTGCTCGTCGTGGGACGTATGTTCGACGGCTGCAGAGGAGCCATCCCGCCAGGTTCGCCAACGGGTACATGCGCTGAAGATTTTCATAGCAGAAAATTGGGATTGAAGACAGAAGCACGGTCGAAATTCGCCAGGTATGAAGTTATGTTCGCAATGTAACAAATATCTCAAACGTAGTCTTTGAAGAACAATGATTGAAACGATGTATACGATTTCAGGCTTGGAAATGTGAGGCAACAGTGAATATATGGCTGCTGTTTTGTGCTCCAGGATGTTTCCAGAAGTTTTGACAATTATCTTGTCGCTTAAAAATAATTATCTCGTTATCGAATGCATGCTATAGCGTGTTTTGCTTTCACAAAAACTGTTGGAGACGAGGAAAAATAGCATCAGGGAACGAAAGCGACGTTGAGCCGTCGTGCTGTTGTGAGAAGAAAAGTCGTGAGAAAAAGATCACGTGCACGGAATAAGCTCGACCGCAAAAACCTTGCCAAGCAAGGTAATTTTTACGCGATTCATTGCGTAACATTTTGGGATAAGGCTGCTAAGTAGTTCTCGGCTTCAGTTGCTGCCAATCAGCATGGTCAGTAGCAGCTTGATTGTTACTTGGGTGAGGCCGCACTTGTACGATGTCGAGACACTGACGGATGGAATTGGACATCTTACAGAAGAGAGTTCGACTTGTCTCTCTGCGCAGAGGAAGGCGTCGCCCTCACTACCCTGCTCATCGCCCTCGCGCTCGCCGCCTTTGTCCGCATCGCCCTACAGTCTTATCCGCCTAGCCACGTCATCTCGCGCCGCAGTCGCTGGCATCTCTATTCGAAGATTGTCAGTTTCTTGCTCGTGACTGCCCCGTTTCTCTCTCATTCTATTTTCAGACACTGCTCGCTCTTGCCTTCTTCACAAGTCTGACCACGCTCGCATTCGTCATCCCCGGCCGCATCGCCACAGCAGTCAAGTTACCCTACGTGCTCGAACCACTCGCCCTCTTCTTTGCCGTGTTCTTGACCCAATGGAATCACCTTCGCACTCGAACATCGTCCACCATTCCCCTGCTCTTTTGGCCGCGTCACACCGTTGCCCAGTCCATTTGGACACGCTCTTACGTGCAAACGTTCCCGGTTTTACCCCTCGTTCCCTTGAAATGGGCCGTTCTCTTGCTTGGACTTCTTTCCTATGCACTCGAGTGTATCTCACCTGATGATTCCCCCAACTTGAACATCGAAGGTCCAAAAGCCACCGCCAATATTTATAGCATATGGTCATTCGCGTGGCTTACCCCCCTCCTGCGCAAAGGATCACAGACCATCATTACACAGGATAATCTCCCTGCACTTGTCCCCCGCGATGAGGCTGGACAGCTTGGGAATGACCTTCAACGCGCACTCGAGAAACAGTAAGCAATACCCACTCTTGTAGGTTGTTGCCCAATTTCTACCCAAACAGCTCCGGATTATGGATCGCACTGTTCATGGCTTATGGTGGCCCCCTCGTCGTCGCCGTACTCCTCAAGCTTGTCCGGGACAGCTTGGCATTCGTCCAACCCGTCTTGCTTGAGGCCCTTCTGTCCTACATCTCAGAGTACCAGGAGACTAAAGGCACGGGCCTGGTAGCAGGCTCAACTCCTCTTTTTGGTTACACAATTGCTGTCGTCATATTTATCGCATCTATGGTGCAGACCGTCATCCTTCACCAGGTAATGCCGCATTCAGCCCGACTACCTTCCTTGGCTCAACAAAGTCCTCCCTTAGTATTTCCAAATGTGTTTCGAGACCGGCATGCGCATACATGCTGGTCTTATCACAACCATTTACAAAAAGGCCCTTGTCCTTTCCAGCGACGAACGCGGCCGTGCAACCAGTGACATTGTCAATCTAATGTCCGTTGACGCAACAAGAATACAGGACCTATGCGCTTATGGACTCATTGCTATCTCTGGACCATATCAGGCATGTCATACGTTGCGTCGAGCCCATCCTTTCTAATATGTGGTCCAGATTGCGCTTGCATTTATCTCCCTTTATAAGCTCTTAGGCTGGTCCGCATTCGTTGGTGTGGCTATCATGATCTTCTCTGTACCGCTCAACATGTACATTGCTCGGATTTTGAAAGGTATGCATGAGAAACAGATGAAGAATCGAGATCAACGCACTAGGTTGATGACCGAACTGCTCTCTAACATCAAGAGGTAAGTGTCATATAATTATAGTCATATGAGATGTCATACGGCTTTTAGCATCAAACTTTACGCATGGAACTATGCGTTCATCCATCGTGTATTGCACGTGCGCAACGATTTAGAGCTGAAGACGCTCCGCAAAATTGCTATCGCCACCACAATGAATATGACTCTTTGGAGTGGTATTCTGTGTACGTGATCTCGTCTTTGTTGATTCCCGTTTTGTTAACTGTAGAACAGTGCTCGTCGCATTCAGTTCCTTTGCCACTGGGTCGGTGTTTTCGGCCAAGCCTCTTACCGCAGATGTAATCTCCCCCTCCATCTCTCTATTCATGCTTCTCCAATTCCCCCCTTGCCATGGTATGTGGGGTCCGGTTACTAATCAAGTCGTGTCACTCATTCTCATTTTCTCTGCAGTTTAGTCAAGTAACTATCAATATCATCGAAGCCGTTGTTTCAGTGAAGCGTCTTTCCGAGTTCTTGCACGCAGAGGAGCTCCAGGAGGATGTCGTAAAGCGGATTAAGAAACGATCCCTGAGCATAGGTGATGAGGTCCTGTCGATCAGGGACGGAGCATTCCAGTGGAACAAGGATAGTGTCTCGCCCACGCTCGAGGACATCAATCTCAACGTAAGCAAGGGCGAGTTGGTCGGCATACTTGGGAGAGTGGGATCTGGAAAGGTGAGCTTGTGGTTTATATGCGAGTGGGCGTACTCTAAAACGTCGTTTGTAGAGTAGTCTGTTGTCTGCCATCATCGGTGACATGCGCAAGACAGAAGGAGAGATCATATCATCTGGTAGTATTGCATATGCTGCGCAGAATCCTTGGTAGGTCCGAGACGCTTGATGTCACTGAGGTTTATTGAACTTTTTAGGGTATTGTCTGCTACCATCCGCGACAATATCTTGTTCTCACATGTGTACGACGAGACGTTCTACAACCTTGTCATCGAAGGTACTTGTTTTGGCATTTTACACGATTGGCCATTGACTTACAGCTACACGCAGCCTGTGCGTTGAAGGCTGATCTGGCAGTCTTGCCACAAGGTAATTTGACCGAAGTCGGTGAAAAAGGTATGTTTCGTGCAAGAACTTAGTGAACGTCCGAGACTAATAATCATATAGGAATTACTGTAGGGGTTTCGTTCTGTGCGTATGACCTCATCTAATTTTGGTTCCAGTTGAGTGGTGGACAACGTGCCCGTGTTGCACTGGCACGTGCGGTGTATGCCAGAGCTGATCTGTGAGTAGTCACACTGTCACTGGTTTCCTCGTTGACATGTGGTACAGAGTCCTCCTCAACGATGTCTTGGCCGCGGTTGATTCACATGTCACCTGTCACATTTTCGGTATGTGACTTCTCACCTGAATCTCAGCTTACTCTGACAATCATTCCCTACTAATAGATAATGTCATCGGTCCCCAATGTCTCCTTGCTACGAAAGCTAGGGTCCTTGTCACAAATAATGTCGCGTATCTCAAGCACTTTGACAAACTTGCATACGTTCAGCGCGGTATCATCCTCGAGTGCGGGTCCTATCGAGAACTTATGTCAAATCCCGACAGTGCTGTCCGCAACCTCATGTAAGTCATGTTTTCTCCCAAGGGAGGCTATTTTCAAACACGTTTTGCAGTCAAAATCATGCAGGAAAAGGGTCTTCGTCGGGTGCGGCGAGTGGGACAGGCACTCCAGCACGTTCTCGAGGGGGTGACGCCACTCCAAAGAGCGACAGCGATGTTCAAGCGATGCTCATAGACGGGGTTGACTTGGTAGCAGAAAAGGTCGTCCGACGTGAAAGTTTCGCAAAAGCAGTCATCGCACCACTCCCCGCTGTGCGCGAACCAATCAGTTCTGGAGAACACAGCGAAGAAGGACGTGTCAAGAAGGAGGTTTATCTCCAGTACTTGAGTGCGGCTTCCAAGGCAGAGTTTTCCTTCTTTGTACTTGCGCTGGTCCTGGGTCAAGTGACATCGGTCATGTCCACGTATATGCTCCGTCTTTGGGGTGAGGCCAACTGGGAGTCCGGCACGAGTGCCGGCTTGAGCGACCCGAACTTGCTGGGATATGGACTCTTCAACTTGGTGTCGATCTTGATGTCTGCCGCTGCGGGACTATTACTGTGGGTATTGTGCATCCTAAGGAGTTCCAAGTATTTGCACGATGGGGTGCGTTCACTCGATCTTAGCAAAAACGGATTAACGAATAATGCCTAACAGATGTTGGAGTCGGTCATGAGAGCACC
The DNA here is from genome assembly GCA_038090615.1 of Phylloporus gajari. Taxonomy (NCBI): domain Eukaryota; kingdom Fungi; phylum Basidiomycota; class Agaricomycetes; order Boletales; family Boletaceae; genus Phylloporus; species Phylloporus gajari. The sequence continues at coordinate 7,284 of JBBPMY010000226.1, read as the reverse complement.
GCTGAGCTTCTTCGAAACGACACCTAATGGGAGGTATGGTGGTCCTTACATTCCTCACTCGATAGGATCTTGAACTTGTTCTCTCGTGACATTTACGTCGTCGACTTGGTTCTTGGAAGGGTGAGTGACCCGTTTACCTAAGATGCTGTACCTACACATCGCATTACCAGGTCATCGAAGGAATGATCAGAACGGCTGCTATGACCGCGTCGATTATTCTAGTTATCGGCGTCAGTTTCCCTCCGTTCCTCATTGCTGTCTTACCCTTGTCCTGGTTCTACTACCAAGTGACCGTGTAAGTTTACTTCCGCGTGTTTGACATGCTTCTAACTTCCGCATTTTGCTAGTTACTACCTCTCGACCTCGCGTGAACTCAAGCGGCTTGACGCAGTCTCCAAGTCCCCCATCTTCGCCTGGTTTTCTGAAACACTTTCCAGTCTGTCGACTATCCGAGCGTATAGCCAAGAGGCTATCTTTGCTGCACAAAACGCACTTCGACTCGATCGAAACCAGATGTGTTATTTCCCCAGTATCTCTGTCAACCGATGGCTCGTGATTCGTCTCGAATTCGTCGGCGCGGTCATCATTTTGTGTACTGCGATATTGGCCGTCTCTGCTGTCTCAACGAGCAATGTAGACGCTGGGCTCGTCGGGATGGTGTTGTCGTACGCGTTGAGCACGACGGGTGCATTGGTGTGTCGCTTCGGGTTTGTCGTCTCTCGTGTTGCTAAACTAGGCCGTGATAGAATTGGCTTGTACGTTCGGCGAGTGAGGTCGAGCAGAACGTGGTAAGCGTGGAGCGCATCACGCATTACACAAATGATTTGCCTGCAGAGGCACCCCGCGAGTCGCCTGATACTAAGCCCCCTACAAAGTGGCCTAGTTCAGGAAAAGTCGAGTTCCGGTAAGTGAAACGTTCTGTTAGTGTCGGATCGGCACGCTTATGTTTCATGTAGCGAGTACTCGATGAGATATCGACCAGAGTTGGATTTGGTATTGAAGGATATCTCGTTGACTATCGTGGGTATTTTCCCGTGGCGTCTGGGCTGGGGTCTAACATTCTTTCGACAGAATCCAAAAGAGAAGATTGGGATCGTTGGTCGGACAGGTGCTGGAAAGTCATCCCTGAGTTTTATATACTGATTGACCACAATCTGCAACTTCTGATCGGGTACCAGCTACTCGCGCAACCGTCCGTCCATTTGGGACAAGTCACAGAGACAACCCTTGATGGCCTTGAGTTGTCCCATGACGACAGGGAGGTGGTAGAAGATGCTCGGGACAGCGTAGACTCTGAGCGAGATATCGATGAAGAGCGGGAAGTGGATGGTGTATGCAGAGCTGGTGATGTGGCTGCAAAATCACTGAGGTTGTCGGGTGGTGATGATGATCGGTGACGTGCACGCGAGCAAGCTGGCTCTTCAGTAGCACGGCCAGGGCTATCCCAAAGCCTATGTTTGGCCATTGCACGTGGGGTCACCATGTCATCACCGATAATTTCTACCTCGGGCCAGTGGGCGGGACGGGCGGGCAGGGCAGACAGTATGTGCACAGCAGGGCGGACTTGCCAGGCTGCCGACACAGACAAGTCGGGAATACCCAGACACACGTGACTCTCCCAGACTCCCAGACTCCCAGATCGGCCATTTCCTGAACGTTCTCGACTTGTGTCGGTATCAGATTTGAGTGTAGAGGCCACTGTGTCGCCATGACGATCATGCTCGCGGCGCACTCCCCTAGTTCCCCTCGTCCTCAACTTCGCTGCCACTCCTCCGTTGCCCGTTGCCCTCTCTGCGTGCCCTCTCCCTGACCTATGTGATCAACCTGGTCCTCAAGCCGCATCGTGCTCGTGCGTGCTTCATCATTTACGCACTGTTACCCTTATCCCTGGTCTACCTTACCTTATCACGTCGCTATCACCAACCCCTCCATCATCCTCTTATATCGCCCCATTCAGGCTCTCGTGTAACCGTCCTCCTCTTGCATTGTCTTGTGCGCATGTGAACGCTAGTACCCTACTGCGTGCTAGCGCTCCCTTGTGTGCGCTTGCGTTGCTTCTCGTTCATGGTCACCCTCCAGGGCACGGTTTGACCCAGGTACAGGTAGAGCCTTCATGTGTGATATGCTTGTAAGCACAGGGGGTCGTTTTGAACCAGAACGCAGTCTTGTCCACAACGTCCACGGTCCATCATGATAGTGGACCGTTGTGAGAGCCTAATGCATGTCATACTTCAATCAGGAACTATCCCTTGCGCCTCAGAATGGACCGAAATGGATCGGCTTCAAATACCTTGTGCCCTGATCAACGCAAGGTGATCAAATCCACGGGCATGGGAAATCATACTGGGTTGACAGGTTTCATTTCATTTTCGAACGGTACCTGAAAATTACGGAAAGCTGACTGCCATGCGAGTCGGAACCCCGTATGTGTCTCCACTGATATCAGCCCACAGCGGAATTGATCAAAGAACCTGGGTGAGCACAGGGCGCCCATTTTTTGCTAACCCCCACCTCATTTTTGTTCGTAAGTCGTCGAACGACTGTACCGCACAGTCCTAGAATATTACCGCCTTCATGCAAAATGGCACTCATGCAATGTCGAGACACCGACGGATGGAACTGGACATCGCATAAGAGGAAGTTTGACTTATCTCTGTGTGTTGAGGAGGGCGTCGTTATCACCGCCCTCCTTGTTGCCCTTGTCCTCTCCGCGTTCGTCCGCATCGTCATTCTGTCTCATCCACCCCTCCGGGTCATCTCGCGCGGCAGTCGTTGGTATCTCTTTGCGAAGCTTGTGAGTTTCCTGCTCGTGTTTGCCTCGTTTCTCGCTTGTACTGTTTTCAGACACTGCTTGGTCTCGCCTTATTGACCAGTCTGACCACCATCGTCTTCCTCGTCCATGGCCGTATTGCCATAGCAGTCAAGCTACCATATTTACTTGAGCCGCTCGCCCTCTTCTTTGCCGTGTTGTTGATACAATCAAATCATCTTCGCACTCAAACCTCGTCTACGATACTCCTCCTCTTTTGGTCGTGTTATGCGGTCGCCTTGTCCATCTGGACGCGGTCTTACATTCAGATATCCCCTGTTGTACCCCTCATTCCTTTGAAATGGGCCATTCTGTTACTTGGACTTCTTTCCTTTGCACTTGAGTGGATCTCGCCTGATGATTCCCCCAGCTCGAACATCGAAAGCCCACCAATTACTGCCAATGTTTATAGTATATGGTCATTCGCATGGATTACCCCCCTTTTACGCAAAGGATCATAGGCCATCATTACACAGGATGACCTCCCTGCACTTGTCCCCCGCGATGAGGCTGCGCAGCTTGGGAATGATCTTGAACGTGTGCTCGAGAAACAGTACGCAATACCTATCTTTATAGGCTTCTGCCTAATTTCTGCTCAAATAGTCGCGGATTATGGACCGCACTATTCATGGCTTATGGTGGCCCCATTCTTGTCGCCGCATTTCTCAAGCTCGTCCAGGAGTCAGGACAGCTTGGCATTCCTCCAACCCATCTTACTTGAGGCCCTCCTGTCCTATATTTCCGAGTACCAGGCTCTGTACCGCTGAACACGTACATTGCCAGAATTCTGAAACGCATGAATCAAGAACAGATGAAGAATTGAGACCAACGCACTAGATTGATGACCGAACTACTCTCGAACATCAAGAGGCAAGTGTTTATTACACGCGATTGTACATGACATCATTCGATTCTCAGTATAAAACTGTGCACGTGGGACTATGCGTTCATCCGTCATGTTTTGCAAGTCGCAATGATCTAGAGCTTAAGATGCTATGTAAAATTGGCATTGCTACCGCCATGAATATGACTCTTTGGGGTGGTATTCCGAGTACGCGATTTACTTTAGTTGATTCCCGCTGTGCTGACTATAGGATAGTGATTGTTGCACTCGGTTCTTTTGCCACCGCATCTGTATTTTCGGCGAAGCCTCTTACCGCAGATGTCATCTTCCCCTCCATCTCTCTCTTCATGCTTCTCCAATTTCCACTTGAGATGGTATGGCGCATTTCATTTGCTAATCAGCTCTGGCTACTCGTTCTCATTTTGTGTTCAGTTTAGTCAAGTAACCTCTAACATCATCGAAGCCCTTGTTTCAGTAAAGCGTCTTTCCGAGTTCCTGCATTTGAGGAGCTCCAGGAGAACGCTATAGAGCGGATCCAAAAACAATCACTGAACACAGGTGATGAGATCTTGTTGATCAGGGACGGAGCGTTTCAGTGGACCAAGGATAATGTCTCGCCTACGCTCGAGGGTATCAATTTCAACGTTTGCGAAGGTGAGTTGGTCAGGATCCTTGGGAGAGTGGGGTCTGGAAAGGTGAGCTTGTCGTCCGAACGTCGGAAGTCGTGCTTTGAAAAGTGGTTATTTATAGAGCAGTCTGCTATCTGCCATCATTGGTGACATGCGCAAGACAAAAGGAGATATCGTGTTATCTGGTAGCATTGCATATGCTGCGCAGAACCCTTGGTACGCCCAGACACTTGACGTCACTGATGGATGTATTGAGCCCTTTAGGGTATTATCTGCTACCATCCGCGACAACATCTTGTTCTCGCATGCATATGACGAACCATTTTATAACCTCGTCATTGAAGGTGCTTGCTTTCGTATTTAAACAGAACGACTATTGACTCACAGTCACGCGCAGCTTGTGCGTTGAAAGCTGACTTGGCAGTTCTCTCACAAGGTGATTTGACAGAAGTTGGTGAAAAAGGTATGTTTCATGCGATAATCTCGTGAGCGTCCGAGACTAAAATAGGTCGTACAGGAATCACTGTATGTTTTTCGTTATGTATCCGTAACCTTGGATCTAATTTTTGGTTCCAGTTGAGTGGTGGACAACGTGCTCGTGTCGCGCTCGCACAGGCGGTGTACGCTAGAGCTGATTTGTGGGTAGTGAAATAGCAGCTGATTCCTACGTATTGACATGTGGCGCAGAGTTCTCCTTGACGATGTCTTGGCTGCAGTTGACTCCCATGTCGCAAGTCAAATTTTCGGTATACTTCCCACCTGAATCTCAGCTTTCTGTGACAATAACCCCCCACCCACAGACAATGTCATTGGTCCTCAAGGGCTCCTTGCAACCAAAGCTAGGGTCCTTGTTACGAACAGTATCGCATATCTGAAACACTTTGACAAGCTCGCATATATCCAGCATGGTATTATCCTCGAGTGCGGGTCCTATCGACAACTCATGTCAAATCCTGACAGTGCCATCCGCAACCTCGTGAAAGTCATATTTTCTCACAAGAGTGGCTGCTTTCAACGCTGTATTACAGCCAGAATCACGCCGTGAATGGGTCTTTGGCAGGTGAGGGGAGTGGGACAGGGACTCCAACACGTCTTCTGGGCAGTGACAGCACTACAACCCGGAGTGATAATGATGATCAAGTGACGCTCGTTGCCGAGGCGGACTAGTAGCCAAGATTACCTCCCGGCGCGAAAGTTTTGCCAAGGCGGTCATTGCGCCTCTCCCTGCTGTGCGCGATCCGATCAGTTTTGGATTTTCAAAAGAACACAGCGAACAAGGGCATGTCAAGAAGGTTTATTTCCAATACTTGCATGCAGCTTCCAAGGCAGGGTTTTCCTTCTTTTTACTCGCTGTGGTGATAAGCCAGGCGACATACATCATGTCCACATATATGCTCCGTCTTTGGGGCGAGGGCAACCGTGAGTCCGGCGCAAATGCCAGATTGAGCGATCCCAATCTGTTGGGATATGGGATCTTCAACTTTTGATGTCTGCTACAGCGGGATTACTCCTTTGGGTGTTGTGCACTCTGAGGAGTTCAAAGTATTTGCATGATGGGGTACATCTTCCTGATTTTCGTATAATGGATTAATGAATGATACCCGACAGATGTTGGAGTTGGTCATGAGAGCACCGCTGAGCTTTTTTGAAACAACGCCCAATGAAAGGTATGGTGGTTCTTGACGCCACTAGCTCGTTATGCAGCTGAACGGACACTGTATAGAATCCTGAACTTATTCTCTTGCGATGTCTACGTTGTCGACATGGTTCTTGGAAGAGTACGTGCTCGTTTACTCGTAACACTATATTTATCACATTGTCTTGCTAGGTCATTTATGGTATGGTCAGGACAGATGCTACAACTGTATCCATTATTCTGGTCATCGGTTTCAGCTTCCCTGCGTTCCTCCTCACTCTCTTACCTCTGTCCTGGTTCTACTATTGAGTAACCATGTAAGTTGGCTACCTTATCTTGGATACATTTCTGATCATCATTTTTCACTAGTTTCTACCTCTTGACCTCATGTGAACTCAAGTGGCTCGATGCCGTCTCAAAGCCCCCCATCTTTGCCTGGTTTTCCAAAATGCTGTCTGGTCTGTCGATGATCCGAGCATACAGCCAAGAAGCTATCTTTGTTGCCCAAAATGCACTTCGACTTGATAGAAACCAAATGTGTTATTTCCCAAGTGTCTCTATCAACTGATAGCTTTCTGTTCATCTTGAATTCATTGGAGCCATCATCATTCTGTTGGCCGTCTCTGCTGTCACCATGAGTAATGTAGATGCTGGGCTTGTCGGGATGGTGTTGTCGTACACGTTGAGCATGACAGGTGCTCTGGTTTGTTCGTTCTGATTTGCCTGTTTTGTGTTGCTGACTGGGTTCTGGCAGAATTGGCTCATGCTTTTGGCAAGCGAGGTTGAATAAAATGTGGTGAGCATAGAGCAAATCACACATTATGTGAATGATTTGCTTGCAGAGAGACCTTGTGAGTTGCCTGATAGTAAACCACATATGGATTGGCCTAGTGTAGGACGGGTTGAGTTCCAGTGAGTGAAAGTACTGTTGGTGTTGGATTGGAAGTTGCTCATGTTGTGTGTAGCAAGTATTTGATGAGGTATCAATTGGAGTTGGATTTAGTATTGAAGGATATCTTGTTGACTATCATCCATACTTCTTTGTGGTAGTCTCTCACCTGGAGGTTGATGATCCTTTTGAACAGAATCCAAAAGAGAAGATTGGGATTGTTGGCAGGACAGAAGCTGGGAAGTTGTCTGTGAGTTGTATAATCCAATTGTCAGTTATCTATATCTGTTGATTGCACTCTGGCTGCTTCTGGCATTGTTCTGCATCTTGGAAGCAGAATCTGGAAAGATTATCACCAACAGCATGGACATTAGCATGATTGGGTTGTATGATTGTATGTCCATCTGCCAAGTACTGCACAGGCCCTCTAAATACAACACTGATCCATTGTGACAGTGCAATTGGTGATTTTGATTG